>JASAMV010007960.1:0-93710 GCA_030248065.1 Rhynchonema sp. JSB1_4 | reverse complement strand
GTGTAAAAAAATTGAGTGCAAGTTTGGAAGGCGAGTGTCGCACGCACATGGGAACATCGTGGGATTAGACATGACCGTTGTGTCGACTGCGGTATGCGTTCGGGGTTGCGATTGGGCGTTCGGTTCGCATGCTTCAGAGCACCCCGGACATGGACTAATTTTACGCAACTTTCCATGCGCGGTACTTGACAAAATCACTTTTGCCGGTGTAAAAAAATTGAGTGCAAGTTTGGAAGGCGAGTGTCGCACGCACATGGGAACATCGTGGGATTAGACATGACCGTTGTGTCGACTGCGGTATGCGTTCGGGGTTGCGATTGGGCGTTCGGTTCGCATGCTTCAGAGCACCCCGGACATGGACTAATTTTACGCAACTTTCCATGCGCGGTACTTGACAAAATCACTTTTGCCGGTGTAAAAAAATTGAGTGCAAGTTTGGAAGGCGAGTGTCGCACGCACATGGGAACATCGTGGGATTAGACATGACCGTTGTGTCGACTGCGGTATGCGTTCGGGGTTGCGATTGGGCGTTCGGTTCGCATGCTTCAGAGCACCCCGGACATGGACTAATTTTACGCAACTCCATGCGCGGTACATGACACACTTTTGCCGGTGTAAAAAAATTGAGTGCAAGTTTGGAAGGCGAGTGTCGCACGCACATGGGAACATCGTGGGATTAGACATGACCGTTGTGTCGACTGCGGTATGCGTTCGGGGTTGCGATTGGGCGTTCGGTTCGCATGCTTCAGAGCACCCCGGACATGGACTAATTTTACGCAACTTTCCATGCGCGGTACTTGACAAAATCACTTTTGCCGGTGTAAAAAAATTGAGTGCAAGTTTGGAAGGCGAGTGTCGCACGCACATGGGAACATCGTGGGATTAGACATGACCGTTGTGTCGACTGCGGTATGCGTTCGGGGTTGCGATTGGGCGTTCGGTTCGCATGCTTCAGAGCACCCCGGACATATCACTTTTGCCGGTGTAAAAAAATTGAGTGCAAGTTTGGAAGGCGAGTGTCGCACGCACATGGGAACATCGTGGGATTAGACATGACCGTTGTGTCGACTGCGGTATGCGTTCGGGGTTGCGATTGGGCGTTCGGTTCGCATGCTTCAGAGCACCCCGGACATGGACTAATTTTACGCAACTTTCCATGCGCGGTTCAAAATCACTTTTGCCGGTGTAAAAAAATTGAGTGCAAGTTTGGAAGGCGAGTGTCGCACGCACATGGGAACATCGTGGGATTAGACATGACCGTTGTGTCGACTGCGGTATGCGTTCGGGGTTGCGATTGGGCGTTCGGTTCGCATGCTTCAGAGCACCCCGGACATGGACTAATTTTACGCAACTTTCCATGCGCGGTACTTGACAAAATCACTTTTGCCGGTGTAAAAAAATTGAGTGCAAGTTTGGAAGGCGAGTGTCGCACGCACATGGGAACATCGTGGGATTAGACATGACCGTTGTGTCGACTGCGGTATGCGTTCGGGGTTGCGATTGGGCGTTCGGTTCGCATGCTTCAGAGCACCCCGGACATGGACTAATTTTACGCAACTTTCCATGCGCGGTACTTGACAAAATCACTTTTGCCGGTGTAAAAAAATTGAGTGCAAGTTTGGAAGGCGAGTGTCGCACGCACATGGGAACATCGTGGGATTAGACATGACCGTTGTGTCGACTGCGGTATGCGTTCGGGGTTGCGATTGGGCGTTCGGTTCGCATGCTTCAGAGCACCCCGGACATGGACTAATTTTACGCAACTTTCCATGCGCGGTACGTGACAAAATCACTTTTGCCGGTGTAAAAAAATTGAGTGCAAGTTTGGAAGGCGAGTGTCGCACGCACATGGGAACATCGTGGGATTAGACATGACCGTTGTGTCGACTGCGGTATGCGTTCGGGGTTGCGATTGGGCGTTCGGTTCGCATGCTTCAGAGCACCCCGGACATGGACTAATTTTACGCAACTTTCCATGCGCGATCACATTTTCCGGTGTAAAAAAATTGAGTGCAAGTTTGGAAGGCGAGTGTCGCACGCACATGGGAACATCGTGGGATTAGACATGACCGTTGTGTCGACTGCGGTATGCGTTCGGGGTTGCGATTGGGCGTTCGGTTCGCATGCTTCAGAGCACCCCGGACATGGACTAATTTTACGCAACTTTCCATGCGCGATCACTTTTGCCGGTGTAAAAAAATTGAGTGCAAGTTTGGAAGGCGAGTGTCGCACGCACATGGGAACATCGTGGGATTAGACATGACCGTTGTGTCGACTGCGGTATGCGTTCGGGGTTGCGATTGGGCGTTCGGTTCGCATGCTTCAGAGCACCCCGGACATGGACTAATTTTACGCAACTTTCCATGCTCGGGAGTTGTGAATATCACTTTTGCCTGTGTAAAAAAATTGAGTGCAAGTTTGGAAGGCGAGTGTCGCACGCACATGGGAACATCGTGGGATTAGACATGACCGTTGTGTCGACTGCGGTATGCGTTCGGGGTTGCGATTGGGCGTTCGGTTCGCATGCTTCAGAGCACCCCGGACATGGACTAATTTTACGCAACTTTCCATGCGCGGTACTTGACAAAATCACTTTTGCCGGTGTAAAAAAATTGAGTGCAAGTTTGGAAGGCGAGTGTCGCACGCACATGGGAACATCGTGGGATTAGACATGACCGTTGTGTCGACTGCGGTATGCGTTCGGGGTTGCGATTGGGCGTTCGGTTCGCATGCTTCAGAGCACCCCGGACATGGACTAATTTTACGCAACTTTCCATGCGCGGAACAAGACAGAATCACTTTTGCCGGTGTAAAAAAATTGAGTGCAAGTTTGGAAGGCGAGTGTCGCACGCACATGGGAACATCGTGGGATTAGACATGACCGTTGTGTCGACTGCGGTATGCGTTCGGGGTTGCGATTGGGCGTTCGGTTCGCATGCTTCAGAGCACCCCGGACATGGACTAATTTTACGCAACTTTCCATGCGCGATCACTTTTGCCGGTGTAAAAAAATTGAGTGCAAGTTTGGAAGGCGAGTGTCGCACGCACATGGGAACATCGTGGGATTAGACATGACCGTTGTGTCGACTGCGGTATGCGTTCGGGGTTGCGATTGGGCGTTCGGTTCGCATGCTTCAGAGCACCCCGGACATGGACTAATTTTACGCAACTTTCCATGCGCGATCACTTTTGCCGGTGTAAAAAAATTGAGTGCAAGTTTGGAAGGCGAGTGTCGCACGCACATGGGAACATCGTGGGATTAGACATGACCGTTGTGTCGACTGCGGTATGCGTTCGGGGTTGCGATTGGGCGTTCGGTTCGCATGCTTCAGAGCACCCCGGACATGGACTAATTTTACGCAACTTTCCATGCGCGGTACTTGACAAAATCACTTTTGCCGGTGTAAAAAAATTGAGTGCAAGTTTGGAAGGCGAGTGTCGCACGCACATGGGAACATCGTGGGATTAGACATGACCGTTGTGTCGACTGCGGTATGCGTTCGGGGTTGCGATTGGGCGTTCGGTTCGCATGCTTCAGAGCACCCCGGACATGGACTAATTTTACGCAACTTTCCATGCGCGGTACTTGACAAAATCACTTTTGCCGGTGTAAAAAAATTGAGTGCAAGTTTGGAAGGCGAGTGTCGCACGCACATGGGAACATCGTGGGATTAGACATGACCGTTGTGTCGACTGCGGTATGCGTTCGGGGTTGCGATTGGGCGTTCGGTTCGCATGCTTCAGAGCACCCCGGACATGGACTAATTTTACGCAACTTTCCATGCGCGATCAATTGCCGGTGTAAAAAAATTGAGTGCAAGTGTGGACAGAAGCGAGTGTCGCACGCACATGGGAACATCGTGGGATTAGACATGACCGTTGTGTCGACTGCGGTATGCGTTCGGGGTTGCGATTGGGCGTTCGGTTCGCATGCTTCAGAGCACCCCGGACATGGACTAATTTTACGCAACTTTCCATGCGCGGCTTGATCAAACTTTTGCCGGGGAAAAAAAAATGAGTGCAAGTTTCGAAGGCGAGTGTCGCACGCACATGGGAACATCGTGGGATTAGACATGACCGTTGTGTCGACTGCGGTATGCGTTCGGGGTTGCGATTGGGCGTTCGGTTCGCATGCTTCAGAGCACCCCGGACATGGACTAATTTTACGCAACTTTCCATGCGGGTACTTGACACATTTTGCCTGTGTAAAAAATTTGAGTGCAAGTTTGGAAGGCGAGTGTCGCACGCACATGGGAACATGCTGTGGGATTAGACATGACCGTTGTGTCGACTGCGGTATGCGTTCGGGGTTGCGATTGGGCGTTCGGTTCGCATGCTTTCGAGCACCCCGGACATGGACTAATTTTACGCAACTTTCCCTGCGCGGTTCTTGTATCAAACTTGTGTCAATGAACTGAGTATAAAGTGTGGACAGAAGCGAGTGTCGCACGCACATGGGAACATGCTGTGGAATTAGACATGACTCGTTGTGTCGCAATCGGTATGCGTTCGGGGTTGCGATTGGGCGTTCGGTTCGCATGCTTCAGAGCACCCCGGACATGGACTAATTTTACGCAACATGGTTTCCATGCGCGGTCCTTTATCAAACTTGTGTCAAAAAATTGAGTGCAAAGTGTGGAAGAAGGAGTGTCGCACGCCATGGAAACATCTGTGGAATTAGACATGCTCCGTTGTGTCGCAATGCGGTATGCGTTCGGGGTTGCGATTGGGCGTTCGGTTCGCATGCTTTCGAGCACCCCGGACATGGACTATTTTTGCGAACATGGTTTCCTGCGGGGTTCTTGTATCAAACTTGTGTCAATGATCTGAGTATAAAGTGTGGACAGAAGGAATTCCCACATGGAAACATGCTGTGGAATTAGACATGCTCTCGGTGTGTCGCAAGTATGCGTTCGGGGTTGCGATTGGGCGTTCGGTTCGCATGCTTTCGAGCACCGCGAACATGGACTATTTTTGCGAACATGGTTTCCTGCGGGGTTCTTGTTTCAAACTTGTGTCAATGACCTGAGTATAAAGTGTGGACAGAAGGAATTCCACATGGAAACATGCTGTGGAATTAGACATGCTCTCGGTGTGTCGCAAGTATGCGTTCGGGGTTGCGATTGGGCGTTCGGTTCGCATGCTTTCGAGCACCGCGAACATGGACTATTTTTGCGAACATGGTTTCCTGCGGGGTTCTTGTATCAAACTTGTGTCAATGACCTGAGTATAAAGTGTGGACAGAAGGAATTCCACATGGAAACATGCTGTGGAATTAGACATGCTCTCGGTGTGTCGCAAGTATGCGTTCGGGGTTGCGATTGGGCGTTCGGTTCGCATGCTTTCGAGCACCGCGAACATGGACTATTTTTGCGAACATGGTTTCCTGCGGGGTTCTTGTATCAAACTTGTGTCAATGACCTGAGTATAAAGTGTGGACAGAAGGAATTCCACATGGAAACATGCTGTGGAATTAGACATGCTCTCGGTGTGTCGCAAGTATGCGTTCGGGGTTGCGATTGGGCGTTCGGTTCGCATGCTTTCGAGCACCGCGAACATGGACTATTTTTGCGAACATGGTTTCCTGCGGGGTTCTTGTATCAAACTTGTGTCAATGACCTGAGTATAAAGTGTGGACAGAAGGAATTCCACATGGAAACATGCTGTGGAATTAGACATGCTCTCGGTGTGTCGCAAGTATGCGTTCGGGGTTGCGATTGGGCGTTCGGTTCGCATGCTTTCGAGCACCGCGAACATGGACTATTTTTGCGAACATGGTTTCCTGCGGGGTTCTTGTATCAAACTTGTGTCAATGACC
The DNA here is from genome assembly GCA_030248065.1 of Rhynchonema sp. JSB1_4. Lineage (NCBI taxonomy): Eukaryota > Metazoa > Nematoda > Chromadorea > Monhysterida > Xyalidae > Rhynchonema > Rhynchonema sp. JSB1_4. The sequence continues at coordinate 87,892 of JASAMV010007960.1, read as the reverse complement.
TGAGTATAAAGTGTGGACAGAAGGAATTCCACATGGAAACATGCTGTGGAATTAGACATGCTCTCGGTGTGTCGCAAGTATGCGTTCGGGGTTGCGATTGGGCGTTCGGTTCGCATGCTTTCGAGCACCGCGAACATGGACTATTTTTGCGAACATGGTTTCCTGCGGGGTTCTTGTATCAAACTTGTGTCAATGACCTGAGTATAAAGTGTGGACAGAAGGAATTCCACATGGAAACATGCTGTGGAATTAGACATGCTCTCGGTGTGTCGCAAGTATGCGTTCGGGGTTGCGATTGGGCGTTCGGTTCGCATGCTTTCGAGCACCGCGAACATGGACTATTTTTGCGAACATGGTTTCCTGCGGGGTTGCTGTATCAAACTTGTGTCAATGACCTGAGTATAAAGTGTGGACAGAAGGAATTCCACATGGAAACATGCTGTGGAATTAGACATGCTCTCGGTGTGTCGCAAGTATGCGTTCGGGGTTGCGATTGGGCGTTCGGTTCGCATGCTTTCGAGCACCGCGAACATGGACTATTTTTGCGAACATGGTTTCCTGCGGGGTTCTTGTATCAAACTTGTGTCAATGATCTGAGTATAAAGTGTGCACAGAAGGAATTCCACATGGAAACATGCTGTGGAATTAGACATGCTCTCGGTGTGTCGCAAGTATGCGTTCGGGGTTGCGATTGGGCGTTCGGTTCGCATGCTTTCGAGCGCCGCGAACATGCTCTATTTTTGCGAACATGGTTTCCTGCGGGGTTCTTGTTTCAAACTTGTGTCTATGACCTGAGTATAAAGTGTGGACAGAAGGAATTCCACATGGAAACATGCTGTGGAATTAGACATGCTCTCGGTGTGTCGCAAGTATGCGTTCGGGGTTGCGATTGGGCGTTCGGTTCGCATGCTTTCGAGCACCGCGAACATGGACTATTTTTGCGAACATGGTTTCCTGCGGGGTTGCTGTATCAAACTTGTGTCAATGACCTGAGTATAAAGTGTGGACAGAAGGAATTCCACATGGAAACATGCTGTGGAATTAGACATGCTCTCGGTGTGTCGCAAGTATGCGTTCGGGGTTGCGATTGGGCGTTCGGTTCGCATGCTTTCGAGCACCGCGAACATGGACTATTTTTGCGAACATGGTTTCCTGCGGGGTTCTTGTATCAAACTTGTGTCAATGATCTGAGTATAAAGTGTGCACAGAAGGAATTCCACATGGAAACATGCTGTGGAATTAGACATGCTCTCGGTGTGTCGCAAGTATGCGTTCGGGGTTGCGATTGGGCGTTCGGTTCGCATGCTTTCGAGCACCGCGAACATGGACTATTTTTGCGAACATGGTTTCCTGCGGGGTTCTTGTATCAAACTTGTGTCAATGATCTGAGTATAAAGTGTGGACAGAAGGAATTCCACATGGAAACATGCTGTGGAATTAGACATGCTCTCGGTGTGTCGCAAGTATGCGTTCGGGGTTGCGATTGGGCGTTCGGTTCGCATGCTTTCGAGCACCGCGAACATGGACTATTTTTGCGAACATGGTTTCCTGCGGGGTTCTTGTATCAAACTTGTGTCAATGATCTGAGTATAAAGTGTGCACAGAAGGAATTCCACATGGAAACATGCTGTGGAATTAGACATGCTCTCGGTGTGTCGCAAGTATGCGTTCGGGGTTGCGATTGGGCGTTCGGTTCGCATGCTTTCGAGCACCGCGAACATGGACTATTTTTGCGAACATGGTTTCCTGCGGGGTTCTTGTTTCAAACTTGTGTCAATGACCTGAGTATAAAGTGTGGACAGAAGGAATTCCACATGGAAACATGCTGTGGAATTAGACATGCTCTCGGTGTGTCGCAAGTATGCGTTCGGGGTTGCGATTGGGCGTTCGGTTCGCATGCTTTCGAGCACCGCGAACATGGACTATTTTTGCGAACATGGTTTCCTGCGGGGTTGCTGTATCAAACTTGTGTCAATGACCTGAGTATAAAGTGTGGACAGAAGGAATTCCACATGGAAACATGCTGTGGAATTAGACATGCTCTCGGTGTGTCGCAAGTATGCGTTCGGGGTTGCGATTGGGCGTTCGGTTCGCATGCTTTCGAGCACCGCGAACATGGACTATTTTTGCGAACATGGTTTCCTGCGGGGTTCTTGTATCAAACTTGTGTCAATGATCTGAGTATAAAGTGTGCACAGAAGGAATTCCACATGGAAACATGCTGTGGAATTAGACATGCTCTCGGTGTGTCGCTAGTATGCGTTCGGGGTTGCGATTGGGCGTTCGGTTCGCATGCTTTCGAGCGCCGCGAACATGCTCTATTTTTGCGAACATGGTTTCCTGCGGGGTTCTTGTTTCAAACTTGTGTCTATGACCTGAGTATAAAGTGTGGACAGAAGGAATTCCACATGGAAACATGCTGTGGAATTAGACATGCTCTCGGTGTGTCGCAAGTATGCGTTCGGGGTTGCGATTGGGCGTTCGGTTCGCATGCTTTCGAGCACCGCGAACATGGACTATTTTTGCGAACATGGTTTCCTGCGGGGTTCTTGTATCAAACTTGTGTCAATGATCTGAGTATAAAGTGTGGACAGAAGGAATTCCACATGGAAACATGCTGTGGAATTAGACATGCTCTCGGTGTGTCGCAAGTATGCGTTCGGGGTTGCGATTGGGCGTTCGGTTCGCATGCTTTCGAGCACCGCGAACATGGACTATTTTTGCGAACATGGTTTCCTGCGGGGTTCTTGTATCAAACTTGTGTCAATGATCTGAGTATAAAGTGTGGACAGAAGGAATTCCACATGGAAACATGCTGTGGAATTAGACATGCTCTCGGTGTGTCGCAAGTATGCGTTCGGGGTTGCGATTGGGCGTTCGGTTCGCATGCTTTCGAGCACCGCGATCATGGGCTATTTTTGCGAACATGGTTTCCAGCGGGGTTGCTGTATCAAACTTGTGTCAATGACCTGAGTATAAAGTGTGGACAGAAGGAATTCCACATGGAAACATGCTGTGGAATTAGACATGCTCTCGGTGTGTCGCAAGTATGCGTTCGGGGTTGCGATTGGGCGTTCGGTTCGCATGCTTTCGAGCACCGCGAACATGGACTATTTTTGCGAACATGGTTTCCTGCGGGGTTCTTGTATCAAACTTGTGTCAATGATCTGAGTATAAAGTGTGCACAGAAGGAATTCCACATGGAAACATGCTGTGGAATTAGACATGCTCTCGGTGTGTCGCTAGTATGCGTTCGGGGTTGCGATTGGGCGTTCGGTTCGCATGCTTTCGAGCGCCGCGAACATGCTCTATTTTTGCGAACATGGTTTCCTGCGGGGTTCTTGTTTCAAACTTGTGTCTATGACCTGAGTATAAAGTGTGGACAGAAGGAATTCCACATGGAAACATGCTGTGGAATTAGACATGCTCTCGGTGTGTCGCAAGTATGCGTTCGGGGTTGCGATTGGGCGTTCGGTTCGCATGCTTTCGAGCACCGCGAACATGGACTATTTTTGCGAACATGGTTTCCTGCGGGGTTCTTGTATCAAACTTGTGTCAATGATCTGAGTATAAAGTGTGCACAGAAGGAATTCCACATGGAAACATGCTGTGGAATTAGACATGCTCTCGGTGTGTCGCAAGTATGCGTTCGGGGTTGCGATTGGGCGTTCGGTTCGCATGCTTTCGAGCACCGCGAACATGGACTATTTTTGCGAACATGGTTTCCTGCGGGGTTCTTGTATCAAACTTGTGTCAATGATCTGAGTATAAAGTGTGCACAGAAGGAGTTCCACATGGAAACATGCTGTGGAATTAGACATGCTCTCGGTGTGTCGCAAGTATGCGTTCGGGGTTGCGATTGGGCGTTCGGTTCGCATGCTTTCGAGCGCCACGAACATGCTCTATTTTTGCGAACATGGTTTCCTGTGGGGTTCTTGTATCAAACTTGTGTCAATGATCTGAGTATAAAGTGTGGACAGAAGGAATTCCACATGGAAACATGCTGTGGAATTAGACATGCTCTCGGTGTGTCGCAAGTATGCGTTCGGGGTTGCGATTGGGCGTTCGGTTCGCATGCTTTCGAGCACCGCGATCATGGACTATTTTTGCGAACATGGTTTCCTGCGGGGTTCTTGTATCAAACTTGTGTCAATGATCTGAGTATAAAGTGTGCACAGAAGGAATTCCACATGGAAACATGCTGTGGAATTAGACATGCTCTCGGTGTGTCGCAAGTATGCGTTCGGGGTTGCGATTGGGCGTTCGGTTCGCATGCTTTCGAGCGCCACGAACATGCTCTATTTTTGCGAACATGGTTTCCTGCGGGGTTCTTGTTTCAAACTTGTGTCTATGACCTGAGTATAAAGTGTGGACAGAAGGAATTCCACATGGAAACATGCTGTGGAATTAGACATGCTCTCGGTGTGTCGCAAGTATGCGTTCTGGGTTGCGATTTGGCGTTCGGTTCGCCTGCTTTCGAGCACTACGAACATGGACTATTTTTGCGACCATGGTTCCCTGCGGGTGGATGAGAATTGTTTACTACCAGTGTGAGGGCACTGTATATCTGAGAATTCAACTATGTTTCGTTACGGTACGACGCGATATCTTAATCCAACATTCAACTTGAATGGGCACTCACAATGGCAGGTGACTGCACACAAATCTAACCGTTCCCTTTCCCATTCCAGGATCGCGCCTGCGCCTATCAGGCCACCCGAGGACGCACATCCGGCCATGTGGAATGCTGCTGAGGGTGCACCCCTCCCCTGTGGTCGGCTCGGAGCATTTATGCAGTCCCCGGCCCAGGGGTGGGGGGCGCACTTAGTGTCCATCATCAAAAACTCGACAAAATACATATTCGAGGCACTGAACGTTTGCGGTGAGTGGTTTGCATGTTTTATGTTTTTCAGCTTCGTTGCGCACGTTTTTGTTTTCCAGCTTGGTTGTGCACGTTTATGTTTTTCAGCTTGGTTGTTCACGTTTATGTTTTTCAGCTTGGTTGTGCACGTTTATGTTTTCACCTTGCCTGTGTACGTTTATGTTTTTCAGCTTGGTTGTGCATGTATGTTTTTCAGCTTAAAGCTGTGAAAGTTTATGCATGTTTTTAGCTCGGTTATGTACATATGTTTGCTCATGTAAGTTGAGCAAGCTGTGAACGTGCCTCGAAAATGCCTGATGCTTTGGCCCTGTGGTGATGGCTCTTTATCAAAAGATGATTTAAAAAGACGAGATCTCCAACACAAGGCTATATTGGTCGCACAATGACTATATGAGAATCCATCCCCATATTTTTCCTACATCGGCAAGGAGGGTTTCTGGCGATTTTTTTCAAATTGAATCAGGTTTTGACAAGGAGTTATTTTCTCTTTCTTTTCCCGCTTTATTTATCGGGAGTGATCAACGTGTGTGTGCTGTAATCGATTTAACACATAAAGCATGTAACACGTGGCTACAGTAACCCGAGCCCGAACCATTTCGGTTGCGTAGAATTCAGGGTGAAACTTCTGCACACGTGTGTTTCTCATTCTTCTCACTGATAAGCATGCAATGTTCTTGTCAAAACCTGGTCCAATTTGAAAAAAATGCCAAATATCCGCCTTTTCAATGCAGGAAAATTAGGGGGATGGATTCTCATATAGTCATTGTGCGACCAATATTCAAGTCATCAACGATGGTCGTCGTGGCGGCTAACCATACATGGCGCAAAAACAGCACCGATCAGTCTCTCGGTCGGTCTTTTTTGATCGGCATTTGTACCAGGCAAGGTGCAGCATTTGGCGGTCACAACTAGGAATTTCAGCATTAACATTGCGTCAAACATCTCGAACGTAAACGCACGTCAACAGACGTTAGCGAACGTTAACAAATGGCTTTTTCGCTGTGTAAGTCAAGGTGGTATGCTGGCCACAAGTGTCAATGTGCGCGTCATTAGTGCTGAACATAACATAGCTGAACGGTTCAAAATATTGATACGGCGACGCACATTATGTCGGGGCGAATTTGGATTTGAAATCAAATATAGTGACTGGCTGAGAGTCAAATCGAATGAATCAGAGGACAAAACCAGCATATGATTATAGGACTTGTCTTGGTGACTAACATGACATTTTCATACCCAACGTGAATGCACTCATCGCAGTAATCTTTATTTTCCCAAAATAAAATTTAGTGGGACTCGAAAATGAAGTGCGTAAAGATGCAATCAACTGCTGATAGGCATTTTGCGTCACTGATAAGAATCCCCGGGACCGCACGGAGAATTGCTTGTTTTTCATCTGGGGTTTGATTCCATGTTTATCGTATTATGATTCTCGTGAATGAAGAACACAAAGGTCAAACTTGGTGGTCGGATCGAATCGACCCGGTTTACCTCAACACATCATTTTGATCGGACTATACAAAGACCGATCCGATTCGATGACCAAGTTTCATACCGATTAAAGAAGCACTTGTTTGCAGCTTCAAGCGACTTTCCCCCATTACATTCACACACTCTTAATCACGAAAGACTAATGTTCTACACACGGATCCATATCGGACCAAACTTAGCGGTGGGGTATGTATGTACCTTCATTGACAACGAACCATTTTTAGGCTGGTTGTGCTTTTTTTTATCCTTGACGAAATGGGCACTCACATGGTCGCTAAAAGAGAACGAAACAGCTGTTTCTGTTCACAGCTGATAGCTGAGTGGAACAAAATAAAAAAATAAAAGCATAAATTGTGTTTCTGTACGTCAGACACTGCATCCCTTCTCTATTATTTTGACTTTTTGCGACTGAATTTCTCTCCAATTTCACCATTCAAAAATGTACCGTTCACCTGGACTTGTGCTGACGCTGAGCGTTGTCTGTGTGGTCGTGGTGGCGGCAAAGCCGTGTGCGCACAACAATGGCACCGATACAACGACACATTTCTTCGATTGCGCAAGCGGACAGCAGATGCAAGTGAAGTTAGTGCACGGCAGTATACCTATTATATACAGTAGGTAGTCAAAAAAAATATATTTGACTCAGTTTTACATCGATGCAGTAGCATGCGGTTAACATCGGTAATGAGCCTCCTGCCTAGAAAACAAAACTCAGAATCTCAGGATTACAAGCTCGATAATACAAGCAGGTATTGGTCGCACAATGACTATAAGAATTGATCAAATTTTTTTCCTGAATCGTAAAGCACGAAATTGACGGGGCGATGACGGTGCGTTGCGCAATCGCACACAAAGAATGCTGTCAGTAAAATGTTTCAGACCCGCGGCAACGTGGGTGCTCTGCTAGATTATTTTCAGGTGAAAATGTTTTGTGAGAATCACAAATAGCACAGTGGTTAAGAGTGACTGAACGTGAAAATCAGGATTGATTTGATGACTTCTTATATGGTCACTGTGCGACCAATAGTATGTAGATGCGCAGGGTTGGTCAGAAATATAGCTTTGGTAGGCTAAGGTTGACATGTGAGAAATTGATGCAAAAATGCCTATGCATTGGGCCGACAATTGAGAACCGGGGGTTTCTGGACACGGGGAATTCGAATATTGTCCTAGTATTTTGATCCTGTTCGTTTGGGTCCCGTTAATCGGAGCCATTCAACTCTGGGCCAACTTTGGTCCGATCCCATTTCCTGGACCCTAAATGACGCGGTCAAACATATCATGTCCGAAACCCCGGTGTCTTCCATTTTTAGCCATATGCAATAATATTTTGCACGGGTTTCCCAAATAGTATAGTTATTTTTGACCCACCCTATACCTGTCTTATTGTGTCCAGATCGATCGAGTCGGTAGACGGGGCTGGCAACGTTTTCTATCCGATTGACCCCGACAAGGTGTTCACTGTGAATGCTGTGATCACAAACACTGGCAGCTCCGTGGTAATGATATAAAGTGCTTGTTCGCTTGCTTCGGTGTTTTTTTGATTTGCTAACGGGTCGGGGAACGGGCGCCGCGCCGTCCGTTATTTCGAGGTGATCATTTTTTTTCAATTTGTTTGCTTTCATGCCAACTCACTGACTGACACGACAAAGTCTGCGCGATAAAAATAAGCGAGAGAATAAGAAAGTATACTAAGGATGTCCAATTCTGAAGCGATAGCACTGGATCAATGCAATTTCTCAACAACATGGACACAGGTGTTTTGTCGGGGGGCAATCTTTGAGTCAAAGCGAAACGTGAAGCCAGCCAAGATAGTACAAGTCTAAAGCCGAACTTCAAATATGGCGATATAAGACTGGCAAAAGTTACTTTAATATTTTTAATTATGGAAGCCTCACTAAAACTTATACTACGGTTTAATGTAAAACACCTCAATCTACTCGCTCCTGGAAATCGGAATTATACACCGGTTCAACAATATTTCAGATTTTTTTATCCTTCTTTTCGCGTTTCAGCCCAAAATGCTCTCCGACATCGACATCTACCACTGGAGTGGCCTCCTTGGCGACTGTCATTGGGCTGCTCTGCCCTCCCTTCCCTTTCTGTGAGTGAAATTCAGTTCACAAATTCACTAGATTCGCTGATGTTTCAATGGGTACAGTGCACGGTAACGGGATATTGATCGAAAAGCAACTCCAAATATTTAGATCAGTGTTACCCAGGATTGGCGAATAGCCAGAACAAAAATGGTGTCAAAAAATAAAGAAGCTACGGGACCAAACCATGATTGTGCCCGTGCGCACACAAAACCTCAACTTTGAAATTCGACCAACACGACTACGGTTGGACGACGATTTTGTACGGAAAGATACGACAAACCGCGTCAAGCTCGAAAATGCATTTGTAATGCAGCTCGCTGATGTTTCACAATGGGCATTGCAACTTAATCACTTTAAATTAACGCTGTTTTGTTGAAAAACTTTCTCGCTTCATTTTAGCGTCCAACAGTGGGAAAGATCTGGTATTGATAGCACAAGCCACAACGGATAAAATTGTAATACCGTAAATAATACGGTCTAATGTATTCTGATTTACAGCGAAATTTGTCCACTTTTTTCAGTCACAACCTCGACCTGTGTGCGCTCGGCGTAACAACTTGTCCAATTCCGGCCGGCGATTTCAAAATTTCAGTCGTAGACCTGGACCTCCGCCCGGTAGCCGACATTATCAAGTCGATGGGAAATGACGTACGCTTTTCAAAATGTTTTTTTGTTAAGTTTTGGGTATTAGTAAAGCTCGCGTTAAGGGCGGCCTTAGGTTGAACACGGAAACCGGAACACGGAAATATTTCCGTGTTCCGTGTTCCGTGAATATATTGGAGAATCGCGGAACACGGAAATATTTCCGTGCCACTGAACACGGAAATGATTCTGGCACGCAAACGGTGCCTTTGCAATGATGATGACAAAAGCCAGCGTGCTGACGTCAAAAGCCCGCGTGTTGACGCGAACAGCAACTATTCACACGGAAATATTTCCGTGTTCCGTGAAAATAAAAAAACACGGAACACGGAAACCGGAAATATTTCCGTGCACGAAAATCCACGAAACTGGTTTGTATGTAAATTATTTCCGTGTTCCGGTTTCCGTGTTCAACCTATGTATGTAAGTCCGCCCTAAGGCATGAAGTTAGGCTTACGCTTAGGCCTACATTTAGGGTTAGGCTTAGACTTTTTATGGTGTCTTCTACTAATAGATAATATTAATCTGTCACAAGCGTTTTTAAACATATAAAATTCATTCTTTATATAATTAGGCTGCGATGCACTGAGCGGCATCAAAGGTACCGCCGTCAACCAACCATAGGCCTAAGCGTAAGCCTAAAGTCCAACTCTAAACCACTGCCCGTCGCAAGCTTTACCAGTACCAATTTTTCATTTCATTTTCATCACCAAACACCTACTTTTCAATGGGTGGAATTTTCGAAACGGTGTAAAGGTCAGTTGGGCGTAAAGGTCGGTGTAAAGTTCGGTCGAAAGCTCGGTCGGCGTAGCTCGGTGTAAACGTGAAACATTGCCTGTTATTAACGTGGAATGGTTCAAGTTTACACCGAGGTCTATCACACTGAGCTGTCGACCGAGCTTTCCACCGACCTTTACACCCAACTGACCTTTACACCGTTTCGAAAATATCACCCAGTAGCAAACCGAACTGTCTGCCATTTTTGAAAAAAAGAAGGATATTATTCTTTCCAGCAAGAGTTCCAATTGAAGTTGACGGCCAAAGATGCGCAAGGCACCAGTCTCGGCTGTGCGTATGTGCAGTTCGTTGACCACTTTTGATCAGAAATAAATATGATTCATCATTCATTATGATTGTTCATATGTTGGTTCTCTGAAAAATGTTGTCGGCACATTTGCCTAATTAATCGCCGGGCAATAAAAGGCGCGTTCATCTGGTTTCTTTGTTACAAAATGACTCGAACGAGACCTCAGTTTTGGATTTGCTGTCTTCGTATCTCTTGTCAAACCCCGTTATAAGAAACGGTACGGGACGCGCAATTTTGTTTCTTATAAATGAGTTGTTTCCTACAACGGAGCCCAACCTTAACCGTCTTGAATGTTTGAAAAAAGAAAAAAACAAATATTTTTGGTGGAAATCATCGGTGTGAATGGCGTTTCTTATAACGAAGTCATGTGAGGTACAGAGACGGAACACCGAAATTTTGATCACATTGATAACTGCGAATATCCTATGACGGAGCGATTAACTATGGAAAAAAATTCGGGACACAAAATGTTGTACAGACTTGATGCACACTGTATGCACCCGGTGCCCTCAAAGCACACCAGCATGATGTGCACAAAATGTTGTTTCTTATTAAGCGAGATTTCTTTTACGCAATTACGGTAGTGGTGGAAATCGGCAAATCATAAATAAACGCCAATAATATTATTTGCCTGCCACGCGCGCATTCACGACAAAACAAATATTAAAGAAATTGAGAATATATGAAATCCAAAATGCCCCTTGCGCGGCGCCCTCAAGAGCAATACAAATATACTGTATATTTTATGCCGGCTTTATTATTGTGCAATATAAATGTGCGTGTTTACGTAACTGCCGATTAAGGAAGAGATGAGAATCATTGAATTACATACCGTCGATGGCCAATAATAGCGCAGTTTTGGTATTCAGGTATAACGGGCACTGGTGCATTTCGCGCATCTGCTGGTGCCACTTTCGCATTGCTAAAATTCAGAGCTACATACATGTACATGGACAGCCCTCCGAATCTTGCTTGGAGCTTCAGTTCTCAGACTATGGTACCCAAGGCACCTGTGGTTGTGCTGGAGCAGGTGCTCTATCATGTAACATTAATCATGTGTTGAGTGTGGCAACCACCAAAGACACCAGTACCCAAGAGTGTATATTGGAAATTGACTAATGCAAAGTCGAGCACAGTTACAATGTGTATTGCAATATCGGATATCACTTGCCGCTGGTAAATGTGTCTTGTGAGGCATAGTTGGTATTCATTAAGACACTTTAAAATGATTGTTGTTGTTGTTGTTACAAGATATCTAAAAGCAAACTAATGAAGCCGACAACTCTGAAATCTTTGCATAGAGCATTTTAATGCTTCTAAGAACAGGAGTACATGTACAACGGAATTCTCAAGACATCCTTTATGGTTTACACTTGAGTGCGACTCCAGACCATCTCTAATCTTCATTTTGAGTGTGCCGATTGACACCCGCTGATCGGGTGGCTCGTGAGTACCTCCTTTTTTCACCACTGAACGTCCGTCCGGTGGTGCTTGACTGCTTGACCACCGTGTGGTTCGCGAGGATGCGCTGTCCTGAAAACTTATATGTATATGTCTAAATCGTGGGTTTACTCGCTAACCCGACAACAATTATAGCGAGATCAGTGCCGACAATCCTATAGCAGTCAACGAGGGCTCTACACAGACTCCTTCATCATGTGAATGTGTGCCAGTCAAGTATGCGGGCCACTCGAAATCTGTCGCATTGATTTGCGGAGCGCGGCTAATACGCCGTATGCAGGAACCCCAGCGTTTGACCAGCAACTGCTGAAGCTGATTCAGCAAAACAACCGAAACCCGCCGATTCATCGCAAATGCATTGCAATTGCGTCACAGTCTATTGTTGTATTCGCCGTCAACGAAAACAAGTAAACTACCGGAAGCCAAGCATTCATCACGGATACACATAGTACAACATCCGCGACCTATTTATACAGTTGACTCTCCGTATAATCGGTGCTGAAGTGAAAGAAACGAGGAATCGCCTTTGCGTGTCTCGAACTGTCACGCGTCAAAACTCGCTCCCAATAGTGAATTGTGTTGTGAACGACTTCGCGTTTCTTCAGAGTTGTTCACACACACACACACACACACACACACACACACACACACACACACACACACACACACACACACACACACACACACACACACACACACACACACACACACACACACACACACACACACACACACACACACACACACCACACACACACACATGAATGATTGAATGAACGTAAGCCCAGGACAAAAGTAAAAAACGTCATGTTCCTATCAGTTCATCATACAGAGCGTTGACCGTATTTCTAATGAAATGAAGTTGTTGCCCTAATCAGACGCTACCATTACCGGATTGCTGACCTTAAGGCCTAACTATACTTCGTTCTCTCAGGGAACAAAGAACAAATTCTCGCGCGCTGATTGGTCCACGTATGTTCAACAGCCAATCAGCGCGCGAGAATTTGTTCTTTGTTCTCTGAGAGAACGAGATATAGTTAGGCCTTTACAACCAACGCACACTCAAGAGCGAAAAACACAGTACAACCAATATAGAATTGAACTACAGTACGCATCGACGACTTGCCCTTTGATTTGTCACTGTAATAGAACTGTTACTGATTATCAACCGCAGTCAACATCAAAGTTCGTTTCCAGAATGAATCATTGGTCTGTCTGGCAATCGTAATTCATTATCCGAAAATCTATACTACTAAAACAGGAAGACGTATGTCTGTCTGTCTGTCTGTGGCCCCCTCCCTCGGAGGTGCGGACGGGTCAATTTTCAGCTTTGGGTATGCTAACGGGTCTTCGGGGTGGGGGTGGGGTGGCACGGCACGGGCGCGGCGCTGTAGCCGGGCCGTAGGCACGGGTCCCGTGTAGTGGTGTTCTATTGTGAAAAGGTAGAGGTATTATTCCTTGCAGTTGAGGCTCCTTGAGGGGCCACGCGATTGCCGGTAACACTAATTTGCAGGTACGGTACGAACGCTTGTTAAATGTAGCGAATGCTGCTTCAAGCACTCATGCGTTTTCTGTACACATCTGGTGTGAAACATCACTTAATTCGTCATCAATACCTGCATTTAAGCTCTAACTCACTCACCCCAACCCAGAGATAGATAGGTATCCATATCCAAAGAAGATCGTATACCCCAACCGCGTCGTATGTACGTAGTTCAGCGTGTGACTCCGCCCACTAGCGAATTTCCAACCAATCAGCGCGCGCGCTGTGCAGCGATGCAGGTTTGCGTAAACACCGCACGCAACGCAGCGACAAAGATCCTTATTTTATTATTCGTTTTGAAATATTCAGCGCGCGCAGACACCAGAAGCGAAGAAGAAGAACTGCTACCATCGGCAAGACCCACCCTCAAATTGCATAGTACCAATAAAACTCCTGCATTACGAACAAGAAAAATGGCCAGTAACAGTGCGTCGTCCGAGGCAGCAATTGTGCCGAATACCAGTAGCACCAATAACGCCAATAATAATAATAATGTGTCGGCAGATTCTGCCAACGTCGCAACTTTGGACGCAATGACAAAGGCGCAGTTCTCGGTCACGCAACTGCTGCAGACCGCGGCCGCAGCTGAAGGTCTCTACAACAATGGTTGGTTTGTTGCGCGTAATGTGCGCGTTTTTGGGACTCTTTGGGCGCTTGGTGTGGCAAGGTATTCTTGGTGCGTTTATATTTTGCAAGTTAATGGCAATTGCAGGCTCAAAGTCAGGTGCAGGTCTGCGGGCCGATATCGCACTTTTCTGATAGTCAAGTATGGTTTCAAAATGCTAAAATATTGCCCTAAAGTGTCCCTGCTAATAATGCTGAAACATCCGGTTTCCGCTTAAGCACGCGAGGGATATACATACCTAGTTGGATTTCTTCTTCTCCTGTCGGAGGACCCACTTTCCACCACAAGAGCCCTCGAGGCTTTAAGTGGAAAACTCCCCTGTGGGCATCTTCAAAGTTCAACTGTCTGTTGCTTGCCCAGGTTGCAACGCGAAAAGTGCACATGTACAGTAGGTATACGTACGTATTGTACTGAAGCAGGAATTTTAGGAAGCCAAGCTAAAACCAGTTTCTGTCCTCGGATCTGATCTTAATGAAAGGTTTCGCTTCAATAACAACCCTTTTTATCTTCCGTGATTGGTCATACGAAAGTAGCAGCACAAGCAACACAACAGCTCCCTCATTAAAAAACAACGATATCGTCTAATACTATTGCTGACAACAACAGACAGCATGTTGCTTGCACGAAACACAGACAGTTGCGTTGACAGCATTAGTATAAGCTGATATCACGTTTCCGTGAACCAGCAACAATAGTTAACGTACAGTGGCAGCCGTAAGTTTTGGCCTGATTTGGGCATGAGCCTGCAGGGTGCATGAATGCGCCTTTCGGTCAGGCGGATGTGCAGAAGCCTATGCATCAAAGAGATTCATTCAATCTGGTCTGCAATGCAGGCACACGAGCCAATGACGCTTAGGATGTTCCACTATCATGAATGAACTTCAATGGCGCTAATGCATAATATTCTGCCCGCCAAAATTGGGGGTGTCGATTTCAGGGTTTAGGCTGCGATTAGATAAATGCGAAATGCGGAAATTGCTGAGCACATAAATGCGGAATGGCAAATTTCTGCATTCCGCATTCCGCGTTTAGCTGCTCACCTTTGCGGAATGGCGCGTGCTTGGGTGACGATGACAACTTCCAGCATGCTGACCTCAAATGTCGCGTGTTAACGCAAACGGAGCTGAGATGTTTGACCAAAAGCATAAATTTACTTGCAGAAATTCAAATTTCCGCAAACGTGAGTATGTAGATAAACGCGGAATGCGGAATGCAGAAATTTGCCATTCCTCATTTATGTAATCGCAGCCTACACTTGTTGTTAGGTTTAGGCTTATGTAGTGTGTTGATAGGGGTGAGCGCAGCCTGAGCCTAAGGCCGCACTCAGACAAACGCGAAAAGCGAAAAGTTCAGCACAACAGCAACTCCTTAACCACGGGCCTATAAACCTAAACCACAGTGATGCTCAAACAAAATGTTTCAGAAGCTGTTTGGCGTGCGCTGTGTATGATGACTACGCTGAAAAACTTTTCGCTTTTCGCTTTTCGCGTTTGTCTGAGGGCGGCCTTAGCCTGGAAGAAAGCCTGATAAAATGCAAAGTGTGCTTGGGCAGAATATAATACAGGACAACGGCGTATCCGGGAGGCACAAGGGCCATGGCTCGCCTTTGGTTCATTTGGCCCGTGAAGGGGACACCGTTTAGGAAGAGAGAAGGAAAAATGACTCCTTTTTCGCAGGAAAAAAAATCGCAGGATGTTCACTCTATGCACTTCAAAAGTCCAAAGATCGCGCGCAACGCGCGTCAATACATATTTTTAATGAAATGTGGCTTTCGCGCTCGTAGAAAGGGAACATTTCGCGCACGTCGCGAGCATTGTCACATTTTGTATAACGTTTGCAACGTTTGCTGTAAAAAGCGCGAAATTCTAAACAAGACTCGATAAAATTGACTTTTCAGAAATGGAACAAGCACTGGATAAAAAGTGACTTTTTGTATTTGGCGCCTCCCTTGGCTAAAATCAGGGTCCACCACTGATGTAGAGGAGCAATCATCGCGCTGTGATGACGTCTTTGACAGACTAAGGTGGTGTAACTTGGGTATCCTTCGGTTATTATGCTGTCAGTGTACCCACAGACCCCTTCCTTGTCAACCATGTCTGATATTGTTGGAATGTAAAACCTGCAAAGCACAAGTCTGAATGAATATCATCACAAGAAATGTCCAGCAGCTCAATTTTGATAAAATGTGGTATGGTTTCAAAAACACATTAATTAACGGGTGGACTCACTGTACGTTGCTACATACAGTACGTATAACCTTGGTATAGGTGCAGCTTTATTTGCAAAATGTTCGTATCGACAACACACCAGTTGGTTACTGTATCTGTGCTGTTGTTGTCATTTCTGTCCAACTAATGTAAACGGATTTTTTTTTGGAAATCTACTGTCCGTTTGCGACCACCATCACGAAAGTCGCGCCATGACCACCGATTTGTTTCATACAGTTCATCACATACCTGCCACTGACGGTGAGCGTGTGAAAACGCAATTTTTTGACCAATTGTAAAGTGGTTGACGCAGATCGTATAAGAGGACACGTAGATTGAGACAAATCTACAGCTGTAGCTTTCCACCGCAGCCACCATCAGATTAGCGCACTCACTTCCTCGGGTGCACGCAGAAACAACAAAGTTGTCTCCACTGTGTCTCATGACAATAGCGTCAGACAACACGCTAATTGTACAGTGCTCAAAAATGCACCTACAGTAGGCCGTCCTGCAGTATTCTTGACTCAGTTTACCAACTTCATGGCCAGAACACCGCGCGTATGAGCGTAAAAATGCTGTGCATCACTTGACCCGCCTGCTCCACTAACGAATCACGAACGTCAAGCAGGTCTTTTGGAAGACTTAGCGTCACCTCACAATCTTCACTGATGATACGCATTTGCAGAACGCAACCACAGCGGCAGTGGTCAGACAGCGCTCAAGTCGGGCATGACCACGAGCGCTGATGGCAATCCATTCGGCCTGTACCAGTCACGTGACACAAACACCTCCGGCACCCACGACCCGTATTTGAGGTTCGAGCATATATTTCACGAGAGTTATCGTTTCCAACTGTTTTTGTATATTCTTTTACCAAATTTTAAAATATTTCAGACAGTTTCATTTTAAATTATTTTTTTTTCAGCCATTCCTTCACGAGCGGCTACACGGCGACGACTGCTGCTGATTTCAGCAGTTACGCCAATCAGGCCGCGTCCTGGTACGGGCACGATCCGACACGATTCGGACGTGGGTGTAGTTGGGGAGAATTTCTTTACTGGTGGTTGCTTATTTTACACTGGTCACGGTCATTTGACCAGCGATATTTTGTGGAAGTACATGCAGAACAAGTGTTCAGTATAATTTGTACGGGTGGTTTGACACGCAGCTCGATTGACGGTATTACAAGAGCACAGACATCGTTGAGTGATTCTATGTCAACCACATTACAATCAGCCCAACCCGCATTTCAGTGGGTCGTATGCACATGGCAGGTATCGGTTCAGCGCTGACTGCGTGCGGCATGGCTATGGATCCAACGAAGGCCGCCACGGCCGGGATTCAGTTTCCGATGGCGCAGCGCAGGAAAAGAAGGGTGTTGTTCACACAGGTATACTGTACTGGTGTGCTCTGTATTTCTTCTCTATCTCTGTCGTTTTCTCGTTCGTCTCATTGAACCCTGCAACCATTTTGCAGTAAGTGTGTTTTGTCACGAAATGATCAGCTACAGTATATTCACATATGGATCATACACAGTTTCGGTACAATAGTCCGATCCGATCACAAAGTTTGTGATCGACCAGTATGAACGCATGTGTGTGTACTACATTACTGGCCTTGTTGGTTCAGGCGCAAGTCTACGAGCTGGAGCGGCGTTTCAAATCGCAGAAATATCTGAGCGCACCCGAACGCGAACACTTGGCGCAGCTTATCAACCTGACACCGACTCAGGTTGGAATATGGAATATTTGATGTTTCATACGAGTTTGGATCTGCTGCGCAGAACATTCTAACAATAATTTTTTATTTTGTAAACGCTAGTATGAGGACCCGCAGCTGTGTACTTATACAGTGGCCACCTTTGTGCTTTTGCACACGCTGTGCGTGATGTTTCACTCGAACATAAAGCTGGCTGTTCGTGTGCCTTTCTTGGACGCACTGGCGGTCATCTGGTGCATTCGCACTGACGATGGATGACCTGGTGCAACGCTCGTCTGTGAAAGCAGGTCGAATATGACGGGCAACCAAGTAACACCTGATGTTGGCTATCGTATACATGTGCCTGAACTTTCAGGTGAAAATCTGGTTCCAAAATCATCGCTACAAGTGCAAACGGCAGGCGAAAGAGAAGCAGATGCTGGACGCCCAGCATCATCGACAACAACAACAGCAAGCTGGTTAGTAGATGTTTATTTGCATTTCCTTCAGAACGGGATTTTGTTCGAACCGATAGGTGATATCGGATCGGACCGCGCGCGTGGCGCGCGATCTTTACTGCGGAGATTAAGATTAACTGGAGCCATAAATTTCGACCGGGACTGAACGTTGCTCATTTTAGGTCTCTTAACAGTTTTTTTTCGTTTTTCAAATTCGTCGGGCGTCACGAAGTGTCTCATTACGCGCAATTAATCTAACCTAAATTTTCCAGGCCTGATGTCAGATTTGTCGTCA
Organism: Rhynchonema sp. JSB1_4; assembly: GCA_030248065.1. NCBI lineage: Eukaryota > Metazoa > Nematoda > Chromadorea > Monhysterida > Xyalidae > Rhynchonema > Rhynchonema sp. JSB1_4. Next base: position 69,404 of record JASAMV010007960.1, on the reverse strand, counting down.
CCACGCAAGATCGCGGTTCCGGTGCTTGTCAAAGACGGCAAACCGTGCGGCGACCAGAGTCCGCTTGCCACTCCGAATTCGTCGACCACCCCTGAATCAGGGACGGGCGCGCATTTGACCAACAACGGTCACACGCATTCACCCCATCACAACAACAACCAATCGATAAACGATTTTCAAAATCGATACATGAATCCGACCAATCACGGACATCACCATCAGCTATTCGGCCAGGCGCCGACATCGGCCTTCAACAGTCCCGCGTTTGCACATCAATTCGGTTACGGTAACTCGGCCGCCGCAAGCTATTATGCCATGCGTACTTGGTGATGTTTCATTTAGGCAGTCAGAATAATTTTAGTGCCGCGCGCACAACGCGCGCGTGTGTTTTATTTGTTGTATTGCACCTGGGTCCCCACCAATTCCGGAGTCATGGAACGTTTTGGTGCCAGCTGTGTATGAAAACTAATAACACTATGATGTTTGTGGTATTGTTGTTGTTGCGGAACCTGGAGTTCCGTCCTGATGTGTGTACAATCCTGTCAAATATGTTTTCTTTATTTTTCATATTGATGTCATTATAATTTATTTATGTATGTTGTTAACTTTCGCAAAACGTTCTCTTTCTCAATTTCAATTTTTTTTTCAAAAATAATGCTTTTCAGACAAGCGTAGTTCTATGAACCAACGTTTCAGTTTATAATGTTTGATACAAAACTGTGCTGCGGCTATCTGTTCTCTAAATTGTGACTCAATTTTTTTAATTTTTATTGTATCTTGTTTGTACTTTCTACATACTAATCGGCACTATTTATTTCGCTAACTATTGTTGTTTTTGAGGATAACTCACTCATGACTGAATAATACAGTACGACTTCGGTTGTTGCCTGGAAGCCATTTCAAATTCATATAAATACATATAGTCGAAATTTTACAGTATGACTCGTATGTGATTGGTTATAAAAGATCTGAGCTTGATTTTAGCTAACCGAGTCATGTCAACAAGCCATATGTGATTAGAGCAAAACGTCAACAGCTCACAAGTTCATAAATAACCAATTAAAAATGTTTTGACCAAGGCACAGATAGTCAGGTTTCATCAGGGGTCACGAGCGTGTGACTCACACCACACTCCGAACAGTTGGACTGAAAATTTTACACGATATTTCCACACATTTCAATGTTTAACGTTAGCGGACAGGAAGTCAGCCCTTTGCAGTTGTCAACTGACCACTTGGCAGTGCTCACAAGACCTTGATTGCTGGAGGTCTACAGTGACTTTGTTTATAGAGTAATAGACATCACCTCAATTGAAATATGTGAGTGGTACACAGGCGTAACAAACAACCATTTTACCAAAAACATCCTTGACGGACAACAATACCATCAAAAAGTCACCAAGGTACTCCAGAACTGAGAAGTTCACGCCTTCAATAGTGAGGGGCGTTGTCAGTTAGGTACACATATACCGTAACCCAACGTGCGTACTCAGTATGTAAATCAGCCTGCCGACACTCCGCGGGCGGCCACCAGCCAGGAGTGGACAATATACACATTCTTTTATTTTCTCTTTCATTTTATTTATCATAATCGTATGTAAGCACACGCGCGCAGCATGTGGTTTCATGGACCGCATTTTTATGCGTGAGTGTTTTTGCCACCCACACCCAAGTCATTGACATGCAATCGGGCGTGAACATTGCTCAACCCTCCTCCATCCCCGCCCACCCGCTAATTGTTGGCTCATTGATTATTTATCGTGTTGTGCAACATTCATACAGCAATTAGACGTGTCAGTAAATCCTGAGTGTGATTATTATTTTAGACAGGCAGATGCATGTGGGGGTCTAAATCGCATCACAGCAAGCACTCAAAAAGCTTCCTCGTTGCGCGAAAAATACAACACATCCGAAAAATCGTGTGGTGCTTGTTCCTTATCAGGGGTACTTGTGTGCTTGGTAATGGGTGTTTCGCTCGTTCACGGACTCTTTTAAAAGCTTTGCTGATGTTTCGCATCATGGATCTCTTCAAGGTTACTGATGTTTCATATTTTTTCACAAAGTATGTAGGTGCAACATTTCTTGAGAGGAAGGGTAGACACGAAAGCTAATTGCCGGATATTCAGCAGGGTACACATGAAAAGCACCAGTACCCTCTGGAAGCACTTTAGTCGATTTTGGTTCCGGGTACATCTCTCTTCACTTGGGGGTCACTAGTACAATTGAGACAATTAGCCTTGACACAACAATTGCATCCTTTTTATCATCACTGAGGATCCCGAAACTCGGCGTGTCTGTGAATAGAGGCGCAAACTTTCACACAATCTCAGCTCGCATTGTCTATCGTTGATAAAAACACCCATTGTTCAACTATTGAGCATTGTTATCGTGAGCGCCGGACTACATTTTTGACTTTGGGGTCCTTTAGCTACATTGGGTGCTCTTCATGGGGCATTGGCGCAATTCGTCCCTCCCAAGTTAATGCTTGTGCACCATGCTTGGTGTAATCGAGATTTGGCTGGGAGCCAAGCCTATAGGTTTAATCAAGTGTTCGCACGTGTGAACAATCAAAGCACATATCCGCTGTGCTTCGCTTAATTTGCGCTGCTGTGGTCATGAAAAGCTTGAGGAACGTAGGTACATATCTACAGTTGTACCCAAAACAGTAATGAGGTTACCAACAAACTTCGTCGATAAAGTTTCGGTCTTGTGACGCACTCACGTATATAGCAAGGGTTTGTCTCCAAGTCCGAGGGTCATCTCTGGCGCACAACAATGGCTCCGTGTGCGTGTGGGCACAATCGAAACACACATTTTCTCTTGACTGTGTGTCTGCTCGAAAACAAAGTTCACTTGATTGGTGGTCGGTAGGTCGAAGTGGCTGTTTGCTTTTGTTGTGTCTGGGTTACGGTAGGTACACCTATAGCTGGTGGGTGTACGGTAAGTGTATGCTACCTATGCACACGCGTGCCGTAATCGAAAGCGCTCGCTCTAACGACGGCGCCCAAAAGAAGCCCACTGAGCACCGTCGACTATATAAGCATCATCAACGTTTCGTTCCCGCGACAATCAAAGCACTACATGCATACAATATGCCAGCAAACGTACATATATGTATGTAGGTAGGCATGCACAAAGATGTTTATTAAGTTTGCAACTGACTGGTGTAGGGCATGATTGACCGCTTTCCTGTACAGGGTGTCCAAGCAATCCTGTCTGGTAGCGCAAAGAGGCACACAATATCCGCGTTCCCAGCCACCCTGTAGTCGGGTGAACCCGCAAACAGGCGCGTGTAATTGTGTGTGCCCGGGGGACCGGACCATTTTAACTCGATTTTCAACGACGCGCGCAAACATGGACGTGTATATAAGGCACTAATCGGCCTGTTTTTCGGACATACACGCTGATTGGTGGACGATGGGGGGGTTATTTGATGTTGGACAGAGTATGGGACAATTATTGTGCATGATGGATCTGGACTGCACTCAGCAATTACAGACATGCTTACCTATGTATATGGTGTACCAGATTATCGTGTTAGCAAGATGCCACACAGAAGTTCACAGTCGCCCATATTGTATATTTGAAACATCAACGTCTCCCCATCGTTTGTGTGATCCAACACAGAATCACCCCCTCACCCTCAAGCGCAAACATCGCTTGTTGTGAGACCAGATGACACAACAACGACAGGGAAAGAGTCCTCTCGATATCCGGGGAGGGGGCTTGTGCGCACGCGAAGTATCATTCAACACAACCAGAGGGTCCGCGGGGAGTTTGCGGGATGGAAAAAATTGAAACGAAATCCAATAAATCATGCGTCCATCTTAGCTGATTTTTGGTGTATAGCGCGGTGGCTGCTTTATGTGTGATTTGATTTCATTTAGTATTAGCTTTTAGTTGGCGGCATGCGCTTCAAGTTCATTGAGTGTCCCAAAGGACTCGGTGCTACAGTATCCTGTCGCCACACACATAGTAACAAGGAAGTTTGATGCATGCGCGTGAAAAGTGAGCGTGCTATTCATAGTAAGACTGAAACATCACACACAATCGTAAATTCCCGCAAAGCCAAATCGGTGGCAGCCCGGGCCAAATAAGCAATTAACCGCTTCAGTTGAATTAAGCCAATTGTCATACATATACATGCATGATGGATATCTCAAAATGAGGCCAGATGGGATCTTCAGTCTTTGTCAAGCATAATCCACTAGCCTTGTATGGAGTGTAGGCCCACTCAAGTATCCAACAAGCATTTCATGTCTATCTATATCTGTCCGGACTCTTTTCATTCAAGCGCCCGGCGCGCCATCGCAAACGGCAATTGATTTTGCACCCTTCGATAAGGCCTTCGGTACGTCTATTGTGCTGGAGACCACTTGAAACGCAATTAACGTCGTCTTTGGCATATGTATATGGCCATTGGTTTGCTTGCGTGCACAGTTAAGCAAACCATCACACACGCCCTGTAGAGTAGTTCTAATGACAGAACCGGGTGAAGTTTCATAACCGCACCAGACAAGCCACCACAGTACCACGCAATGACAATTTCATTTCCCTTCACCTCAAAATCGTAATCGTTAAAAAGGGACAAAAACAGATTTTTCTTACCGAACGGTCATTTCCTTCTTGGTGCGTGATTTGCATGTGGCACGCATAACCCGTTGATCACTGGCGGGTTTCGGCCTCCGCCGTACCCTTTGGTTTTGCCCCCGGAGCCACGTCAGAAAGAAAACGCAGGGTTTGCAGACCCCAAGAACCACCAAATATGCACCGACCAACTGTTTATGTGGACTGAAACTCCAGATGCCCTCAATCATTCCCTTTTACAAAAGTCATTTTGAGGGAGAAATGGTTCCTATTCGAGGATCCAAAATCGGGATTGAGTTCTGTCACTAGTAATCCCATTAACACCCACACACCCAGCCAACACATCAAAATTACTCCGAGACGGGGTGGGTATATTTTTGCAGTGCAAACAACAATATGCGGTGCCGCATTTATTGGTAATATCCGATAAGTCTGTCGTTCCACGCGCACCATTCTTGGCAAAAGCTAAGAGACACACACCTTTGGTACAAAAGAGTGACACACACACACACACTGGCTTACGCTGTCAAATGCACTTCGCTTTTAGTGGATGGGACTTAACGGCATTGAGGGTTACGGTACTTAAAGTTTTTCCAAGAGCCGCTTAAGAAGCGCACGCCATGAAAGAGGGACCGAGCGCTCTTTTCTCTTTCGATAATACTTCAAAGCCAATGCTGAAGCGATGCGTGAAGTGCGCATTGAAGTGACGCTCATTGCATAAAGTAGAGAACCGGTTGTTGAGCTAAATAAATGGCTGTATTGTTTGGAGTTAAACCGCGAATCTGGTTATTTTTCGGCTGAAGATCAAGTTTTTTTAGTTGAAGAGTGGTATTTCTGACCAAAAGAACAGATAAAGGAAAAAAAAAAAAAAATAAAAAAAAAATTTAAAAAAAAAAAAAAAAACAAACAAAAAAAAATCTTTTTTCTCTGAAAGAATAGAAAAAAATAATATAAATAGGAAGCGAAAAAAATTTTTTAAGGGGAGTTTATTTAAATAAAAAAAAAAAAAAAAAAAAAAATACAGAACAAACGACCAAAAGAAAAAAAAAAAAAAAAGTTGTGTGGGGGGCGCTGGTTTTTAACCCCCCCCCTCTTAAAAAAAAAAAACCCAAGGAGGCTAACGAAAAAAAAAGCGTTTAAAAAATTTTGGAAATAAAAAGTTTGCCAGCTACACGCTGCACACAAAAAGGGGGTTGGTCTTTTGTTGGGGCTTGGTCTTAATTTTACTGATACCGACGAGATGTTGTTATGGAGTACCAAGCATCTGCATTGATGTTAAGCATGATATAAATATGCCATGACTTTTTTTAACGACGGGTGTGTAAAATGATGCTTCATTGAGCTGTGACGGGAATCAATAGACTATCTTGAATAATATTAATAATAAAGATTGTGGAAAAGTCAGCTGTATATATTTATTGACCGGCGATGGCGACGCAGATATACTGTATGTAGGCATACAGCGAATTTTGTTTACGCTTACATACAACAGGTTTTATATCCAACACTTTCACACATACTTTCTGTTTTCATTCACACCACATGTGTGTACCGTGTACCTATACTGCAAGTGCAGGTAATAATAACTTTCTTGACAACGCTCTACACGCTCTTTCCCGTCCAAACATCTAAATTATTGTGATTTAACGTTGTATTGTTGTGCATTTCTTGTATGTCTGTGTGAATTTATGCTGACAGCGGATTTGCAAGCATACAATAGATGGAAAAGAGGCTTCATACATAAATATCGAAATAAAAAAAATTTTGTAGCTGCTGCTTGCGATATTATGTGATTGTGTTGATGTCCGACTGCTGAAAACAGTTACCACGATTGTTATTTTAGATTAAGAGATGGGATTTTTTCGTTAATCGTTCGCTCTATCAATGAAAAACTTTTACTCACCCGGTAGATACACCTGTTCAACATACAAATCCATAGGTGCGCTGCATGTGCACCGAATGCAGTAGTACCTACAAAATGCAAATACCGCATAAAAGAACCGAAATCCCGCAATACAAATATATTATACAGGTGTCGGCATTTTATAGATCATAAATAAATCGCGCGCATTTATTGACAACCAACCATGGGGTGGGGAAGATAAACATTGAATTATGACGGGATCCTGTCTGTGCTTGCTGCTATTTGCTCGATCCAGAAAAAAGCTGCTCATCGACTTATGGGACAAAAAGTGGGGCCTGAATTTCACGAAAGTGATGTTTCATTTTGTCAAGGTTACACTATCAAATATATATCTTGTCATTGATTTGGGCACACGCAAAGTCAAGTAACGTCAGTTTATCACTTTGTATGTATATGTAGCATGTACATACATACATTGCACCTGACCGCAGTATGCTGTAGGGTCACTTCAGGCACACGCGCGTCAGCCAGGCGTGGCATACTGTAAGTTGTGCGTGTACTGTACATTTGTTTGTTTGTGCAATGCAAACTTGTGTTTTTGGGCCTCATTTTGCTGGGCAGTACCGTACACTTTTGTATGTATATGTAAAAGACAAACATAGGACACACGTGTGAAAGCCGGGTCCTTCTCACCGCACTATGTTGTGCTACTTGAACACTCAAATATGAAATCAGTTGGCGCTTACTTGAAAGGGAAGTGTTCTACTATAGTTGTCGATGTACGGCACATTGTGTGTTTGTTCAGATGCATCGAAATTCGGGACACACCAAAAAAGTGAAGTGCTAATAATTATGTTGTTGACATGCCGCAGTCCACCACAACACATGCAGGCTCTATTTGTTATTTAGCTGCAGAAGCCGGGATTACGGTATAAAGAGCACAAGCGCTCTTTGGTGAGGTGGGGACTCGACAGAATCTTGTAGGTACACCTAGAGTAATGTAAACCAGAAATGCGGTATATTAGTACTAACGACAACCAAGGGCACCGGACCCATTAGCGAAAGCAGATCACAAACGAAAAGCACATACATGCTGTATAATTGGTGTGCAATGAAATGAGAATCAAGAAATAATCCCCCTTCGATCTCAAGTAAACAAGGTAAACGATGGCATGGCCATTCATAATAAGCACACTGTTCATTTGTGTATGACACAACACTACAGCCAGTTTTTCGTACAATCAATTTTGGATTTACGTCACAGTTACATGTATACTGTGTACCAGTTCATTTTTCGTACAATCAATTTTGGATTTACATTACACCCAGTGGTTAATAAAAAAAAATTTTTATTCGAACCCCATTTTTTTAAAAAAAAATTTTTTTAATTAAAAATTTTTTTTTTATTCCAGCCAAAATCTGCCCAACACGATAAAAAATGAGCGCTCAAGTACAAAATAGGGGTATTTTTGTTACATAATGTGTCCTAAGTGCATATAAAGCACAGGTGATACGAAAACCATGCTATCCAATGGTCGATAAGTACCAACCATAGTCAGGTACACACCCGTACCCTTCCCCAGGTGGTGCGGGTGTGATGGTATGGCTTTCTGATATTCGGGATGGGAATTTTGGGTGAAATTATGTCGTCTAGGTACACGACCAATGCAAATAAGCTGCACATAGTGTGAAATTAGAGTGAATACAAAATAGAATCACTTCTTTCGGGTCTGGGGCATGGATAAATAAATGCCCACCCAGTCACATGTACGTGTGTAGTCATATGAGAGGCCCTGTGAGTGTGCGCACTATGTCTAGATGCCACAAAACAACGATTATGGCACCCAATACACCCATGGTAGGGTCGGGTGATGTTAACAGTACCAATTTATATGCAAAAATAGCACTTTTTTAGAGCAAAAAATAGATAAATTTTCGAATTTTGAAATAATAAAAAAAAATTTTTTTTAACTTTTGGAACGAATTTTTTTTAAAAAAAAATTTTTTTAATAAAAAAAATTTTTTTTAAAAAACCACTGCTTACACATATGTATATTAACTGTAAAAGTATTTATGCATAACCATAGTTTTCCGAAACGACAACTCGTCAAAGCCGGACAAGACAATTCAAATTTACCGCGCGCGCGTAACCCGCAGAACAATTTACCCCGGCGTGAATATATTTGGTCATCAATTTTATATTCTCGACCATCGATCAATCTCTGGCGTAGGAGTCCGTGTGATAAAAAGTCACCGGATCGTCGCATCTCAGCGCGTGGTGGAATTAAGAAGGTGTTATGAAGTGTGGGCATGGTGCAGCAATTAGTTGTCTTCTCGAAAATAGAAAGTCGTTGTCCTGTTTGTTGTTGTTGTTTTATTCCAATGGACTGAACTCATCAGTTCATGCGCACACCGTATAAACAAAAGGACATCAGAAACATAAATACCCGGTTTCGTCAAAACAACGTTGAAGACCATTTATTATTGTAAAAATCAAACAGCACATAAAGAGAATGAGTGAAAAAACATATGATTGTTATGATCTCAAACTCAGCGCAACCGATTCGTGATGTAACAGTAACTAGTTCCCGCAAAACCATTTATCGTTAGTTACTCATTTTCAATAATTCCGAATAACAAACAAAAACGTTCAACCACCTTGCACTGTTGCCGCAATATTCAATGATCGGTCGACATCGGTTTTGACCAGGAAGCCACCCAGTGCCTGAAACATCAGGAAAGAAGGGCTCTTATCTGCCATGTTGTATACCGTAATGAGGCCAAAGGCTTTATGGTCTGATGTTTTACAAATTTCTTGTCCGACATTTGATAAGGGTTGTTTCTTGCGAGACTGGTCCGAACCGGTTAGCAAGTTTTACAATTTTCGCATGTACACGTTTCACGATAACACTGAAACTGGTCAGAAGACGTATCCACCACGCAAACACACACCGGTTTTTGATGCCCTTGAATGTTTGTGTGAAAACATCCTAATTCATGCATTACGCTGTTTACAACGGAAAGAATATAGAAAGACCCGTGCGTGTGTGTGTGCAACTTATTATACATATATTTTTCTTTCGTTGAAGGTTGCGTTTCCCCGTATAAGATTACATATACCTCAGGTGGTTGTGTGGTGGATAAGATTTCCAAATACAAATTGTAAAAACCATCCTTAATTTTTGTTGTACATGTTTTTTATGAGTTTCGTGTTAGTATTAATTCGCATCAAAAAAACAGCGTGTTAATTCAACGAAATCTTTATCCAGTCTTGTTCATAAGTGCAAGATTGTCACCGCATAGCCCACTCGTGCGACGTAACAAATTTCATCGATTCGAAACTTCGGACGATGTATATAAATGTCTAAATTATGTATTCATTTAATTTTGGTTACAAGTGCTAAAGCTTGGCAATAAAATACCCCAATAATAATAAAAATCATCGTCTTTTACTTTCTCAGGTTGCATTCACGCGCGATTTACCCAGTATACGTGATCGGAGCATCTTCAGCGATAATCGTGGTTAATTTTGTCAGGTTGCAAGAGCGTTGAGAGTATTATTTTTTTGCAGTTTTATGTCACATTTTTTACATATCGATAATTTGCATTTCCCAAGTTTTTATCTCCCCTAGAGTCCACATCACACGAGTGCTGGACATAGACAGTATAATGTTTTTAATGACTAGAAAAGCTTCTTTCAAAAAAAAAATCGTAAAATTTTATCTGTCACGTCACCGCAATCGGCATTACGTTCTACAAGAATTGTAATTGCGGTTGTCGATCCGGCAGTGAAATTAATTTTACGCAGTGAAACATCAGCTCGCCAGATTGCTGATATATAATCGTCCTGCAGATCTTCCATCCAGAGAAGACCTTTATTTAAAGTCACGGGCTTCATGTTTCGTGTTGAACGACACGGGTTTTCCACCAAAGTCGATACGAGTTTTAAAAGGTAGAATTATATGTACAACGGATCTCCAACTTTACGCACCACACCAATTGTACTTGTCCATCGAGGCTGCAGCCAAATATGCGCTTGTAAATTATCCGCCGATGAGCGCAACAAATACACATTCGCATATGATTCATATAATTATAGGATGGTTTGTCGATTTTTGACTTTGTGCACAGAGTACATCCTTTCATACACGCTCATGCTTAACGTTGTTCCTGTACAGAATGAAATTCTAGAAAAAGCTCGATTTCTGAGCAAGAAGTTTCGACAAATTACTGGTTTAGTACGAAAAATTTGAAACGCTGTTACCGCGTATGCTTTGTTTGTTTGTCTAAATGTTGCATTTCAAGGCAGCGCATTCTTTAGAACAATTTATTTTCAATTTCATGGCGCAACAGTTTTTATATTTTACAAATTTCAAAAAAAACTATTAGTGCGTGTTTCGGATATTTGTGCACTGTCGGTTGCAAATCAAAATACCGCACTTTTGATCGATAAATCTGTTTTATTGTTGCTGCTGCATGGGTATGCAGACGTTGATGAAGAAGCTGCAAGACAATACTGTTTATTCCGTTATTGTTTCAGACTTTTTGTACAATTTTAGTCCACAAATTTATATATTATTCTAATATTAAAACAATATTTAAATACAGTGCTTTCCTTTTCCTTTCTCACAGTTCTGATACTTTCCGATTGCGGATACGTCACGTTACTGGATCTGTAATGATAGACAATCGAGAGCTTTGGTTGCCAAAAAAATATTCTTGTAAGTTTTCAGCGAAATGTGGACGCTATCCACTATTCTGCATCTGGTATTGGCCCTAATCGCCGCCGAAGTTGCGGGTCGCACATTCAGTTATTCCCCAGATGGTATCGACAAAACGGGTGTGACCAAACAGCGACTGAGAAGAGAGTGTCCCAATGAACCGTCGTGGTGTCATTCGCAGGTTTGAAATTCAAAATATGTATATTTCAAAATTAGGGTCCATGTTGTTTAGAATGTTATGAAAAATATAATTTGCGGATTGTTGTGCACACAGCTGGTGATGATTGACCGATTGGAGTTCTAGTTCCAACACGCCGGGTGGTCCTAAAATAGTTACGCATGGTTAATGATGCACTGCGGAATTAGGCTTGTAAACGGACTTCAATTAGATTTGTCAGTGCCGGGGTTCTCGGACACCGAGAGTTTGAAAAAATGATAGGTAGAGATCAAATTGGGTGATCTGACCGACGAGACACGTATGATACATAACTCATCTCATGGTGCTCATTTTTTCGAATTCAAACGTCCTGGGATCAAATGCGTCAGTTCGAAGACTCGAGTGAATTATTTTGCACAATGTTGGTGCATCATGCAAGAAAACCATGTTGAGTATGATGCCATCTGACTGTGATGATATTGTTCATATACACGGCACTAATATTCGATCGTATATAACCCAGCGATCGCAATTTTTCTCACCAAAAAATCAGGCCACGATGGGCGCTTGCCGCATGGCGATTAATCAGTTCACGGATTTCTGTCCGTGCAGTTGTGAAACATCAGATATGCTGCGTGCGCGCACGTGTTGCGAAACGTTGATGAGCGAAAAGCGGATACAATGCGCCGAACTGTGCAGATATGATGTGACGCCGTCGCTTGTGAGTTCAGGCATTCGTTCCACGTTTTGCTTCGACTTACTGTGAAGTTCAAAACATAATGTTTCGTTTTGAGCGCCTTTTTTAAACACACGACCACTGAACTGATGCGAAGTGTTGTGGGCTTTTGGGATCACGAGGCCATCTGGGTGAATTCGCACAGACGATGACCTGGTGCACCGCCCGTCTGCGAAGCAGGGCGAAACAGGCAACCAAACATATGCTGCACAATTTGTATTATGGTGGTGCAAAGGCACACTGTCGATGTTCAGATGCAGCTTTGAACTTTGTGCGAATATACCCAGTATTTATCAGCAAAACTCATTATGCTCATTATTCGCATTAATTTCACCTCAATCAAGACAAACAGCATTTTTTGAACAAACTGATGATCAAAACAGCAATTACTATACTTCCAGCTGAGTCTGTATATGCCAGCGTGTGTCGAGGAGCTGCCGACAGTTCTGTACTGCGCGGCTGACATGCAAGATGCGACATCATGTTGTCGCACGCATCGAGTGTCGCAAGAGTGTCGCGCGCTGTGCAACGGCAGACGGTATGCGACATTTGGGTGGCGGGATTTTGTCAAAAAATGTCAAAACTGATGATGCCCGGGTGCACCTTGGGGCTCGTCTGTGCAAAACTGTCAAACACGCGCGCGATGAGATCCTGAAGGATTTCGCTGCATCTTGGTGTCTGGAAGTGTGCCACTCACCCATATGGCTGTTGGACACCCCATTTTGGTTTGATCGTAATTTAAAAGCGCCAAGAACGCTGGGTTCGCCAATTTCATCAAAAGGGCTGCATAGGAACACGCATGTGGAGACAGGTCGGGTAACAGTTCTACAATTGTGAAACATCAGCCGGCTGATTGAACACTTGCGTGCAGATTCAGATAGGCGACACGGTGTGAGTGCATCCTGCGAACAGGGACCTCACGAAGTTTGATACGCCATACACCACCAAAGAATTTCACAAAACTTTTCTTTCACGTCGCAGGCTCAACAATTGTCACGTGCCGAAGATGGACACTTGTGCACGAAAATACATGCCCATCATCAGCAGATGTATGCAGAGCAGATTGACGGGTGACGCACATTGGAACCCGAGCTGGAGGAATTGCAATAGCTTTAAGAATTTCTTGTCATAAGTAAACATTATAGTCACTATACATATAATTCGGAGCTTGCATTGTAACAGCACCTCAGTTACGTATCATCTGCGTGTGCTTGATCGCGATAAAAAGCTCATGTGAAGGATTTTTAGGTGTTTTATTCACATGTGTAAGGGCAGAAGACTGGGGTCATCAGTTTTTTTTTCTAAACCGACGAGCGGGACGAGTTTTTTAGGGCCCCAGAGACCAACATTGAAGCCCGCCTTCAAGCTCAATAGCGCGGCATCAGGCAAAAATAGGCTGTCTGCTCCTGCAGCCCTCCGCCGGTCCAAAAAATCACGTAATACGCACACATATTTTGATTTCGGGACTTGTGCAAAACTTGGTGGAAAACGATCAAGCTGCCTCTTCACATATTCATGTATTGTTGGTAACTAGCGATTCGTTAACCGATACCCAGTCTTGGAATCGCGTTGTTATTGGATTTGCCTCTGGCAGCCGCACCAAAGTGATTGGCATTGCTGTTTTGTTCATGTAAATACAAGACGGTAATAAACTGTGTACCGGGATATTTGAAACTGAACGTGAAGTTTTCCCGAAAATGAATTTCTCGTTGAATTAAAGCGAAAACAGCGGTGACACTTCACAATCAATATTTTATTCTGATTAGGAATCACGCAGAATGCCAGTTTAGTGTTGCTGGGCTAACACTGTAAGTACAGTACAGACACATGCCAGAAATGTATACAAATCATCATAGTATTTTTTCGTGCATATTTTGCGCAAATTTTCGCTCAAAAAATTCATTCCTCACAAATCTTTCAAACATCACGCAGCCCAGCAAGATAGTAGAAAAGTGCAACCAAAGTCTCATACATAGAGTCCTGCGTTATTTTCGAATGCGGTTATCTAGTTGACCACCGTAAACACATTCAAATTTACTTCCGTTTCATCCGTCAGCAACTGTTTCTCGTCGGTTGTAGTCGGCGGTTGCGCGGCAGCAGCAGCCCTTTCGGCCGCCAGCCTCTTCAGTAGTTGATCACAGGTGCACCAGCACGCGTCAGTAACCAAATCTAGTTGGATACGGTAGAATAATTCGAGTGCGACCAGGGACAGTGCGGCGGCCAGCAAAAGCGTAAGCGCCGCACGTCGGGGCACGCGCGAGTGAACGAACTGAAAATATTATTCGCGTGTCTTCGGGCTGTTGATGTTTCATGATGGTGTATTCATGAAGTCGAGTGAAATTTGTGGGTTGCTGGAGCCTGGGACTATTGGTTAAGGGTTGGTGGCCAAGTTTGATGATCGGATCTCTCATATGACTGATCACCATCTATAATCTGACAGGATTCGCTTTACCGGTCTGAAACAACTACATACCTACCGTATGGTTTGTACTTGTTTGTCAACGATTGCGTGTAATGGTAGCCCAACAATCAAAGCAACGCTTACCGAGTCATGACTAGATTATCTAATGTTTCAAAATCCATGCCTTGGCTCCCTCAATCAATGTGAGCACGATCAGATGGATCACAGACACCAACATGGCGTAAATTTCTTTTGTTACATTTGGAAACTGGGTGCTTCGACTGAAATTTAAAGTTTTTTTTGGCAATGGGATGTGGACAGGAAGTCTGCTAGTCAGTGCAACGTGTTGCGTGTGGCGTGCAAAGCAGTGTGTCTGCACGGTCGCATGGGTATAAGTGCAACTTTGAGCCGCAGCCAGACCGCGTTTCCGTAGCTCAGTTGGTGGAGCAACTGGCTGTCAAGGTCTGGTGGCTGGGAGGTCGGAAGTTCGAGTCCTTCCGGGAGCATACCTTTGGTGTGGCGGCTCAGAGTTCACAGGGATATTTCACGGCGTGCCCAAAATAATTGATGCATGCGGTCAACTCAAATCGCCAAACTCACGCACACACTTACACTCACACAGGGCTGCTTTGAGCTAGTTGACGAGTTTAGTTCACGATCTGAGTTAACCATAAATCAATCCGTATAATAACCAACTTTCCATCATCCGTGATATTTTGTTGCTCAATTGCTCGTGCATCATCGTTAGCGCTGTCCTGATGTTTCATGATGTCAGGCGCACTCACACTTGAAACAACACCGGGGGGTTGGACTATTGTCGGATTGATGTTGTTGTCAATCTGTTAAAATATAGGACAATTTTAGGTATCGGGTCAAAAATGAAATATTTGAAGTACTTAAAAATATTTAAAAATTATTTAAAAATATTTAACATTCTGTTGGAACGATTCTTGATGGTCGCCGAGCGCATAGTGCTGATTGGTTGATTTCATATTGTCGCACTGAAACATTAGGTCAAATACAAATACAAATTCCAAGTCCGCGCATATGCTATAGCTCATTAGTTGTCGTGTGTAGCTTTGATTCATCAAGCTTTGGATGGAGCAGAGCTTCACACAATGAAAAGCTGCTGAAGTCTCAACTGCAGAAATGTCAGTAAACCAAACAGTTCGTTATGGTTTGTAAAGATTCGCATTATGCTTTTACAAAATATGCATGGCACCAAGCTGTTTGATATCAAGGCGTCAAAACAGAAACCACACTCACGTCAGTCCAGTTATCCCGTTCGGTCATTGTGAACGAGTTTGCACCCTTTGTGTCACCGTGTTCCGATGGTAAGCTTGCCCTCGAAACCGACGTGTGAGGCGTGCGGGTCGATTTGTCGAACTGCAAGTGGAAAGTATAGCATTCCGCAAATTTGAATTTCGAAATTTGTTATTTTCACGAAGTGTCCCAATTTTCTCACTTGAAACCGCGTCGCAGCGTCAATCGCGGTCTCGTATTCCAGAGGCGACTGAACTTTGGTCTGTGAACCACTGGCAGCGGTTTGCATCGAATCAACGTTGTTGGTGTCAACCTGTAATAATTTGACGCTCTCAGTTTCATTTATGATGACAATATTGTTCAATTTTTATTTTTTTATTATTTTTTGCATTTTTAAACTAAAATGTGCCCTTGTTTTCTCACCAAACAGTCGTTGGGTGCCGCCATTCCAATACCAGCATCATCCACAGCCGAGTGTTCGATGGTGGGAGTTTCAGAGTTTGCCGATCGAATCGATTGTGTATTGAGAGACTGACAGAAGACTTTTTTTAAAAATTTTTAAGATAGTTTTGGGAAGAATATTCTATGAACTGAACCACCGGGTTTACCTGTTCTTTGTGCGTTTGAAACATCACTGGCACGTTGCTAATTTTCGAATCGGCCGCCGAGTGAATGCTGATCTTGGATTCGAAAGCTTGGCTGGAATCTTCGTTCTTGTTGTCAGTCTGCAATTATGAGTGTTTAGAAAACAAACAACTTGTCGTTTAAAAAATGCACACTGCACAAGTTTTTCGCCAACATTTTGTTCTATCTCGTCATTTTGTGCCAGTGCAGTTTGATCGCTCAACGTGCTGCCCTGTGGTGCGCTGCTGTTATCATCCAAAGCCTGCTTGACGGTCACTTTCGAGCTTCTAATCGCAGCAGACGTGGTGTCAGGCTGGAAGAGGGGGAATTTCTGTCAGATTTTACACCAAGCTGATTGACTTTCATTTTCGACTTCGTCGTATATGAAACCTAAAAGAAATTTTAGCTCATATCAATAATAAATTATCAAGTAATGTACCTGTTGTTCTTTGTCATATTCAAAGGCCGAGTGGTGAGCGCGGAAGTTTGAATCGGCAGATGTTTGCATCCAAACATCGTCGTAGGCGTCATACTGAACAAGTGGGATTTTTTGATGAACAAAAGTTTTAAACATTGTAAAAGTGATTACTGTTTTTGTTAAAAATTCCAACCTTCTGCACCACCGTTTTTCTATCGCCCAAGGCCGAGTACGCGCTGAGATTTGATTGCGTCATGTCAAACTGTGAACGAAGCTGAAACGAATAAGATTCGCAGTTTGATCTGTAGCTTTCGGCTTTTACGCTCGAAACCGAAAAGTCACCAAATGGTGCATAGAAACGCCTGTCATTCAATGTGTTCCATACCCATGTGCTGTATAAGTCCATCCATGTCACTTTGTGATGCTGCTGGCCAACTTGTTCCCTTCCTTCACGTTCTAATGAGAAAGAAATTGAGTTTCCGAAAAAAATTATTTATGCTCCTAGATTGTGGTTTTTATGAAATCGACGTGTTTTATCGATTTTAATGTAATTTAATTTTAAATTTGATCGAGTTCAACCTTTTTCGACACATTTTGTTATCTTTTAGTTTTTTTTGCAAAATCGGTCACACTCAATTTCCCTCTCATTTGAACGTGGAGGAAGGGAACAAACCAGCCAGCAGCAACACAAAGTGCCATGAGCTGGTGGACGGATTATACCTGTTCTCCATCTTTCCCCAATTCACGGACAATATTCGTTTTCGATTCGACAGCGGTCTTCATCGAGACATCATCGTTATTGTTGTCGAACTGTGTGATGTCGTAATATTTATTGAATTTTTATTTAGTGGACATACACTCAATATCGAGTTCTCGAGGTATTGATTTGGAAACGTACGTTTTCTGTTCCAGTATTCATTCCCAACGCTGTAGTACCGTCTCCCATGGCCGAAGTGAGACTGGTTGTGTTTGAGAGTGCGTCTCGATTCGATATTGCGTTGTGAAACTGAAGATTCTTAAAGTCAATATTAAAAAGGTTTGATTCTTTCTGTTTGTTATGAGTTATTGAAACATCGTCTGAAGGGCGCAAACCTGCTCTTTACTACTTTCGTCCTCCAACGCTGTCTTCAAGTCACCCACAAACGTCGAATCAGCTGCGGATACCGCGCTCATCTTTGAATCGCGAGTTTGAATCGACTGATTGTTGATTATCTGGATATTGGACGTCTTAAATCCCAATTACATTTTAAAAGCTTTTTTTTGCAGATAGTTAACTGACATTTTTCATTTCAACTTGTTGTTGTGTCACTGCGCTCTGTGCTTCACCGTCACCTCGTGCCCAGTTGACACTGACATGCGATTTGGTCGTTTGTGCCGATCGCGCTGTTTCAATCTGACATGTGGAAAAAAATGATAAATTGCCATTTTTCCTGCTTGAAAATGAACAAAACTTGGTTGTAAATACGCACTTTCAGCTCAGAATCACTGTTTTCTTCCGACACTTCTGGTTCGAGATTCAAGTCGGCAGTTTTCATCAATGAAATGTTCCTGGGGCCAACCTATAATGGGCTATTGCAAAGTCGTTGCCGTTTGTAGATAGTCGACACGCTCGATTGACACAAGCTATGTATACCAGCAACAGCTCAAGATTAACACTTTCAACTACCCTACAAAGAACTCAGTTTTGTTGCTACTCTCGATGAGAGGATGAAGTGACACTCACATTCAAGTCCTGTGATCCCAATCGACTAGTTTCATCTTCAGTGTTGACCGGTTCAAGTTGTTGTTGTTCTGTGGCAATACAGATGTGAAGTACTAAAGGCTCCGTTAATGACGGTGCTCTTTCACGGAAAACTACGGAATTTTAGAAAGTTGTTCACCAATCCATACCGTTAGCGGATATCTCAGGTGGTGGTGAGGCGGCAACTTCGGTGTAGGTGGAGCTGCTCTGTGTTGTCACATCGGATGGGTAATCGGCTCGAATCTTTAACATTGCAAGGGCGCAAATTATTAATCTTTTATGGTGCTTTTTTTAAACCACGTTCTATCATAAAAATCCTGGTTTTGATGATAAACATTTCAGAGAGTTCCACTTACCCAATGGAAACTGTCCACGGACGTGCAATCTCCGGTTATTGATGAGCTGGATGCCTGAAAACTGGCAAGCACATTGCAAATTAATAATATGTAGAGAACGCTTATTCAGTGGCTTAAAACAATGTTGTCAACGCAACTGGCTGTTTCCTGCAAACGCAGCATGTCGTCAACGCTTTTGTCGCGCTATCCATGTGTGTTGTAATCAGGGTTGGGCAAAAAAAACGACAGCGTATTTTTCTTAAAAAAACGACGTTTTTAAAAAAAAATGCCTGGGTCGTTTTCGTTTTTTTAAATCCTGAATTTCCTTGACTTTCCCTGATTTTTCAGGGAAAGTACCCTGATCATCAAGGAAAATCAATTTTTTGTCCCATTTTTTTTAAAAAAAATTTTCGACCAATTTTTACTTTGTCGAGATACGTCGATATACGGAGTTTGACTTTCAACGATGACTCCGGCAAAAGTTGGTCCCATGATGCGGGTCTGATATGGGATCTTAACAACTCGCTAGAAAAGGGTTGAAACCCGTTTATTTTGCCTCAGAACGCATAGAATTACTTCATTGAGCCACGTTTTCTTCCCAACATGAGCGTTTTCCAATTTTTTGGGGGGCATATTTTGGTCATATGTGCGTTTAAAAAAACGATTTTTTGAAGAAAAAAAAAGATTTTTGCCCAACCCTGGTTGTAATGGCACCCTGCATACATTTCCTCAGTGCATAGCAGACACCCAGTCAACTGTGTTTGCACGAATCACCTCAGGCAGTTGCATTGACAACAATAGCATTAGCCGTGATTGTTGTAGCACCCACATACCTGAGCAGCTGCATCGTCATCCTGTGGCTGGTACATCACTTGCATCATCGCATCGGCGGTTGTGATCGGCTCGTAATAATTGTCCGAACGAATCTGCGATAAATTAGAATATTAGTGCCGAATGTGTAAAGCATTGTACAAAAGCGTCACATAAATGTTTAAAAACATAAGAATTTTCCTGAAATTTAATCAGCAAAACACCAACCCACGAATACTCCATCACTTCCTCGGCATCGCTGCGGGTCACGTGAGCACGTGATGATGACTGGCCGTCGCTGTCAGACATTTTCCTAAGCAGAATCGATAAAAATTCAAAGTTCCGTGATGAAATCAGTGGTAAAATGAATGCAGAATAGTATTGATATTGGTCGCACAACGACCATATAAGAATTCATCAAATCAATCCTGATTTTCACGTTCGGTCTCTTTTAACCACTGTGCTATTTGTGATTCTCACAAAACATTTTCAGCTGAAAATAATCTAGCAGAGCACCCACGTTGCTGCGGGTCTGAAACATTTTGCTGACTGCGTTCTTTGTGTGCGATCGCGCAACGCAACGTCATTGCCCTGTCACTTTCCTGCTTTACGATTCAGGAAAAAAAATTGACCAATTTTTATGAAGTCATTGTGCGACCATTATCAAATTGAATCAAAAGTGATTGTATTTGAATCAAAAGTGATTTACATCGTAATGACGGGGTTTAAAATTTTTTGTTGGCGTATACAGTTTTGTGCCCTTCGCTCCCCCAAAAGCGATGAATTGGTTTGCATAAGCAAGAAGATATCCATGATACTTCATGGTTAGCGTTTACGCGAATGCGTAAGTATCCAAGTTGTCGTTCGGAATACGACACGTGAAGGACACGTGAAGT
This sequence comes from Rhynchonema sp. JSB1_4, assembly GCA_030248065.1. Lineage (NCBI taxonomy): Eukaryota > Metazoa > Nematoda > Chromadorea > Monhysterida > Xyalidae > Rhynchonema > Rhynchonema sp. JSB1_4. The sequence goes on along the minus strand of JASAMV010007960.1, from coordinate 48,852 downwards.
CAAGGGACATACGTACACCGGTACTGTGATTGGTCGGTTTTGAATTCAGTCCGGAAAGCACTATGCGTGCAGGCGAGTCAACCTGCGTAAATGAGCAGTTCGGTTGATGTTCCCTTGCGTGACTGTGTTGTGTGAACGTTCGTTATTACGTGGTTAGCGATCGTTCGAGCGAGGGATTAAATCTCTCCTTTTTGCGTGTGTCGTATGGTAAATTTGTATACTTTACATACAGTAACTTTTCTTGTTTTTATAATCCATACCTTATGTGTGTAATGTATCCTTAGACACTACGTCCCAAAACCTATATAAGCAATCTTCACTTTTAGTAGTTAGACTCAAATCTTCCGCCATAACCACAGTGACCTACTATTGGAAAAGGTTGTTCGTCTCCAGGCCAATAAATCATCGACGCTTGATTGATTCGCTCGTTGATTGAGGTTTGTGAGTTCGTCCTATTGCATGTCATTATAAACCTATGTACCTAACCTAACCTGAGTGGGACTTCCAGCTTTTGCAGATTTTCTAGATCAGGTACCGTGGACGCTTGATAAATTCGCTCCTCGGTTATCGTGGACGCTTGATTGATTCGCTCCTCGATTACTAATCCGTCGACACGCTTGATTGATTCGTGCGCTTGCGGTGTGGCTTGATTGATCGAGACCGATGCATCCTTCAAGCGGCGAGTCCATTCGCGCGAACCAATGCCGGACGTCAATCCCGGAAGAACAAAGGGACGATCCGGAACAAAGCAATGCGGATGCCAATTCCCGGACGAAAGCCGCCGATGACCGCAGAGCGCGAGGCAGGGAGAAAGAAGGCGGATGGAGAGGTCAGGGGCGAGGAGTGCAGCATCTACCCATCGGCAGAGGGACCGATGGATGTGTGGAGTGAAGAGGATGATGTCGTTTTGAGAGTAATACTTTTGGGTGTTTGGAAGATCGACGGTAGTGGAGGACAGGAGGATGGAAGTCGGAGTGGAACGGCGCAGCGAGAAGCGAGTCGAGGCGCAGGGAAAGCGAGAGGGGGCAGAGACGAAAGTCGAGCAGGAGACGCAGTGTGGCTTGGACCAGTGCGAAAGGTGACGACGGACACGAATGCTGGAAGGCGCAGGCAGCGCAGGAGCGTGGGACGGCGGGCGGTATGCGCTAGCCAGGCGCAAAGGCGCAAGAGAAATACGAGAATGGTGAGCGAGGCGTGCGCGCAGGCGCAGGAGGTCCGTGGGAGGAGGAGAGGAATGTTTGGAAGAGGAAAGGGCGCAGAGAGCGCATGGATCGCGTGGGAAGGGAGGAGGAGAAGGAAGGAAGCGGGAGCGAGCTGGCGCGAAGGCCGACGTGATTTCGGAAATGGAGACGGACGACGCGTGTAGTCGTGAAGATACCAGCGAGAGAGCGAAGAGAGAACGTGATTGTCATGTACACGCTGGAAGAGTCGATGAATACCAGATACGTGGTATCGTGGAAGAGGACTGGTTGAATGAGCCCAAGTCGCTGAACCTTGGAGCTGCATGAAGAAGTGGGACATCGTGCCCACACATCGATACAGTGATCTGTTGAAATGGTTGTATGCAGAGGAGCTACCCCATGATCGTTGCTTGCTGCCAGAATCGCGGAGATTTGGATGTGAACGTGCTGACTTTGGAGTTGAGAGGATCACGAGGCTTAGATTGATGAGATCGAGAAGGACGGCCAAGACGAAGACGCGCGCTCGCGAATGGGGAGGCGAAACCGATGGGCGAGTGCTCCATATGGAGACGCAAGGGCCCCTAGAGGGTAACCGTGCTTGTGATTATACAACGATATTGCGGAATAAGACCGATGCTGCGATGTGCTTGAGAATCGCTAGAGAACGCACACGGATCGACCTCCGAACTGACTACAATGCAAAGCGGCGTATCCAGGAAAGACGAACCTGTTAGAAGATGGAGAGAAAGAGAAGAGGCTGGCCTGAAAGTGCTACTGGAGGGAGGACCAAACTGAAAGAAACGTGAGCGCGTTCGAACGACAAGTGTGTTTGAACGGAGGGAGAATTGAGGATAGCTGAAACAACCCGAGGTCGAAGGGATGAAACGCCCGGATAATGTCTTCCGGTGAACTCTGTAGACCGGAAGGATAGAACAGCTGTTGCGAACACCGAACAGCACGGAACCCGCACCACTCATAGGCATAATATATGTATGTACATACGTATGTAGGTACGAAATTGTGAGGTTGTTTGCAAAAATGGCATGGTAGCCATTGCATTTTTAAGATTTCAGCCGTTTTGCCCTTTTTCGCAAAACAGGCATGGACCCGCAAAAATGTACAATTTGATTTTGCAAACTGTGCAAACGGCGCATAAAAAATGGCGCTTCACAAAATGTCCAAATTCAATACTAACAGGTTCCCTGGTTATTTGCTTTGTAGTACAAGACTTTATTCCGACAGTAAGATCGTACTTTTTATGGTGAAAAATTTATGTAAACAATCAACAAGGCCAACAATTAGACCTTTGCGCCCAGAATGCAGAGAGCAAATCACTGCGTTCAGTTGTTAGAATACAGAAAGTATCACTACTCCAAAATCAGACAAAATCCACCTTTAAACTAAAACATGATCGGGCTACTGAGTTTTGCACTTGCCGTATTAGCTATTGGAGCCGTGGTAGGCGCGAAAGTTTTATTTTGAATGGTTTTCTTTCATTAATTATTATGTATTCCACTAAAATCTAGTTTCAGTCGCAAGATTGCGGCACGCTGTCATTTCATCGCAAAATCTGCCTGGAGAATGCCCGTTTGTCGTGTCGAAAAGTGTAGGTTTGACCGTCGCAAGTGCGAAGTATGAAAATCGTCCGTTATATTGAAACATCACCTGAACGACATATGTATGTATTTCAGTTGCTCCAACTCCGACCTACCGATGGGTCTACATCAGGATTCAGCCCCGATTCAGAGTCTGTGCGTCAAGTACAATCAAGCGCTCGCGGAAGCCGAATGCTACGCGGAATTGGGATGGGCTCCAGACTATCCCACACCGGCCCCGGCTGAGTGAGTAGCCATCTTTTTTGGCATCAATTTTGAGGCATTTCCTTGACAGGAAACGGATAATGTGTGCAAAAAATGTCGACCTTCAGATGTCAGGAGGAGAGCGCCGTCAGTTTTGAGTTCGACGGCTGTGTGGAAAGTTTTCTGGACGAAAACGAAATCTGCAGGTATGCGCACCCATTTGAACAAGAAAATAACAGGATTTTCTGAGACCAGCCATATGTTTGCATTTCCAGCCACGTCGATCGGCAATACATCCATTGCTCCACTCAATGGTGTCGTTGTATGACCAGTGCACTTCAGAATGCTTGTCAAGATGGTTCAATGGACAGTGTCTGTGACGAATGATGTTTCAGTGAAGCTAAGCGCTTGATTAAGCAAGATTTACTGTGTGTTGTTGTTTCTCACCATTTATGACATGGATTATTGGACATGGAACGACATGGATTATTTTACTTCGTGCATAGATTTTCCAGATCACACACTTACGCTGATATCTTCTGCATTTTTTTCAGGCAGCTCTCATTTACTCAGGAAATCATTTGTACATCTGTTTCGATTCGGAGCAGAAAATAAAAGAATTGTGGTTCAGATGAGGTCAAAAGCACAACTAAGTCACAGTTCGTAGATATTATGGGAAAGGGATAAACATTCTTCGTCGTTTTGGTTCGCAAATAACTTGACTGTGCTATTTTACTCTTGGATTACGTCCAGCAGCGGGTGCCGAAACCTCAGAGTTATTGCACCAAACGTGACATGAAGCAGAATATATCGTTTCGGTCTGAAACGAATCTGTCGTTTCCCACATCAATGGCACTTTGTTTTCGATAAAAGCAATAGGTACCCATTTAATTTTATGCTCGTTGGAGCATAATGCGCTCCATCTGCTGGTATATCGTCACTGGCGTTGCCAGTGTGCGCGGTTTTGTTTTGATCGGGCACATGGTTACCGATTGGGTTCATATGCGCATTTGTGTTTTCTGATTTGCACATAGTGCGTATTGAGTTACGTCAGGCTGTTGTCACTGTTATGTGAGCCATCATTACTGCTAAGTTGGCCTGTTTGGAAAATTTGCCTGTTAGGCGAAAAACATCCGCAGAGATATACACAAGGCTTGCAGCTGAAAAATCAATTCTAGTTTCAGTCCAACACGTCGGACATTATGTACTTTAGCCCTTTTCACATCACGCACAGCGGTTCACCAGCTCCAGTTTATTCGCAGCTTTCTTAATTAATCCCACCAAATTTTGGAATTTTAGAATGTCGTTTTGGCGCGCGATTTTCGTTGTGGTCGCATTGTACAATCCGACGGCAGTGATTGGTCAGCCGAATTGCACGCTGCCACTCGCGGCGGACTTTTTCGACGCATCCGCCACCGTGATCATTAGCGGAACATCCAATGCTGGAAAGATCGAGCAGAGTGGCGTGCTGAATGCAACATGCGCAACAAACTACGCCTTTGCACACGATCCAACAGCCGAATGGGTCACTCTGACGTGCACCAGCCATGAGACATACGATGTCGCGGCTACATGTAATACAAGTAAGGGCCTCAACAAAAAATTGATTTGATACTTGCTAAATGTTTCTCATTGCACTGTATTACTGATTGCAGCCTGCGCGTTCTCTGTATCTGATCCAGTCAGAACAAAGGTTGTAGCGACATCTCCCGGGAATCCAGCCACCAGGTACGCGGGACGCTATCTCCAGGGAACCGTGGTGACTTTTTCCTGTTTGGACGGTCGCATAGTGAATGGCAGCGAACCAATGTATCGCACGTGCACGGGCATGGATACTTGGGATACCACCGAGCAACCTATCTGCTATGAAGGTTGGACATTTTGAGTTCTTTTTGACCAATGCATATCGAACAAAAGGGGAACCTGATCCAACTTGTTTCCGTGTTCCAGTATGCCTGACAAGCAACATCTCTTATGGAGCCAACACGGATGTTACAACGGCAGCATTCACGCAGATGACCTGGGAAAATGGCAAAGTCCATGATGGGGGCGATGTAACATACTCGTGCAATTCCACTTATTTTCTGCCATCCAATCTGTCGCACACGACGCAAAACCAGGGGTGTCAGGCCAATATGACTTGGGAAGGAGGGGAGGAGGGCTGTGTTATGGGTATGTTCCGAGTTGTTCAACGTTAAGAGTTAATGACTTAGTGATCTGAATTCCAGCCTGCACATTGCCACTAGCAACTAAGTTTTTCGACTCATCTGCTACCGTGATCATCAGTGGTACGTCCAACAACGGCAAGATCGCCCAGGGTGGTACATTTAATGCGACCTGTGCAACAAATTACGCCTTTGCACACGATCCAACAGCCGAATGGGTTACACTGACATGCACCAGCCATGAAGCCTACAACATCGCTGCTACTTGTAACTCAAGTAAGGGCATCAACAAATAAATTGATTTATGCGTCTCATCACAATGTGTATAAATGATTGCAGCCTGTGCCTTCTCTGTATCTGACCCAGTCAGAACAAAGGTTGTAGCGACATCTCCCGGGAATCCAGCCACCAGGTACGCGGGACGCTACCTCCAGGGAACCGTGGTGACTTTTTCGTGCTTGAACGGTCGCATAGTGAATGGCAGCGAACCAATGTATCGCACGTGCACGGGCATGGATACTTGGGATACCACCGAGCAGCCTATCTGCTACGAAGGTTGGGGAGTTTGGAGTTCTCATCGACCATTGCATTTCGAACAACCTGATGCAACTTGATTTCGTGTTCCAGTATGCCTGACTAGCAACATCTCCTATGGAGCCAACACGGATGTCACAACGGCAGCATTCACGCAGATGACCTGGGAAAATGGCAAAGTCCATGATGGGGGCGATGTAACATACTCGTGCAATTCCACTTATTTTCTGCCATCCAATCTGTCGCACACGACGCAAAACCAGGGGTGTCAGGCCAATATGACTTGGGAAGGAGGGGAGGAGGGCTGTGTTATGGGTATGTTCTGAGTTGTCCAACGTTAAGAGTTAATGACTTAGTGATCTGAATTCCAGCCTGCACATTGCCACTAGCAACTGAGTTTTTCGACTCATCTGCTACCGTGATCATCAGTGGCACGTCCAACAACGGCAAGATCGCCCAGGGTGGTACATTTAATGCGACCTGTGCAACAAACTACGCCTTTGCACACGATCCAACAGCCGAATGGGTTACACTGACATGCACCAGCCATGAAGCCTACAACATCGCTGCTACTTGTAACTCAAGTAAGGGCATCAACAAATAAATTGATTTATGCGTCTCATCACAATGTGTATAAACGATTGCAGCCTGTGCCTTCTCTGTATCTGACCCAGTCAGAACAAAGGTTGTAGCGACATCTCCCGGGAATCCAGCCACCAGGTACGCGGGACGCTACCTCCAGGGAACCGTGGTGACTTTTTCGTGCTTGAACGGTCGCATAGTGAATGGCAGCGAACCAATGTATCGCACGTGCACGGGCATGGATACTTGGGATATCACCGAGCAGCCTATCTGCTACGAAGGTTGGGGAGTTTTGAGTTCTCATCGACCAATGCATTTCGAACAACCTGATGCAACTTGATTTCGTGTTCCAGTATGCCTGACTAGCAACATCTCCTATGGAGCCAACACGGATGTCACAACGGCAGCATTCACGCAGATGACCTGGGAAAATGGCAAAGTCCATGATGGGGGCGATGTAACATACTCGTGCAATTCCACTTATTTTCTGCCATCCAATCTGTCGCACACGACGCAAAACCAGGGGTGTCAGGCCAATATGACTTGGGAAGGAGGGGAGGAGGGCTGTGTTATGGGTATGTTCTGAGTGGTCCAACGTTAAGAGTTAATGACTTAGTGATCTGAATTCCAGCCTGCACATTGCCACTGGCAACCGACTTTTTCGACGCGTCTGCAACCGTGATCATCAGTGGTACGTCCAACCACGGCAAGATCGCCCAGGGTGGTACATTTAATGCGACCTGTACAACAAACTACGCCTTTGCACACGATCCAACAGCCGACTGGGTCACACTGACGTGCACCGGTCATGAAACTTACGACATCGCTGCTACTTGTAACGCAAGTAAGGACATCCACAAAATTTATGATTGGTACTTGATAGTTGCAATGTTTCTCGTCACCGTTCACTGATTGCAGCCTGCGCGTTTTCTGTATCTGATACAGTAAGAACCAGCGTTGTAGCAACATCACCAGCGAATCCAGCCACCAGGTACGCTGGACGCTACCTCCAGGGAACCGTGGTGACTTTTTCCTGCTTGAACGGTCGCATAGTGAATAGTAGCGAACCAATGTATCGCACGTGCACGGGCATGGATACTTGGGATACCGCCGAACAGCCAATTTGTTATGAAGGTGGAGTATACTATTTATTAATACTCTTCGAACAAAATAGATAACCAAGCCACATACTTTCTCGTGTATTCAAGTGTGCCTGACGAGCAGCATCTCTTACGGTGACAATACGGATGCCACAACGGCCACATTCACGCAGATGAGCTGGGAAAATGGCAAAGTCCATGATGGGGGCGATGTAACCTACTCGTGCAATTCCACTTATTTTCTCCCGTCCAATCTGTCGAGCACGACGCAAAACCAGGGCTGTCAGGCCAATATGACTTGGGAAGGAGGGGAGGAGGGCTGTGTAATGGGTATGTTAGCGACGCGATTCTTTGTCAATCTGGTGATGTACAACAGAGTGATCTGAATTCCAGCATGTACGCTGCCATTAGCAACAGAGTTCTTTGACGCATCTGCAACCGTCATACTCAGTGGAACATCCAATCACGGGAAGATCGCGCAGGGTGGCAAGTTCAACGCGACTTGCGCAACAAACTACGCTTTTGCCCATGATCCAACAGCCGTATATGTTACATTGATGTGCACCGGTCACGAGACGTACGATATCGCCGCCACTTGCAATACAAGTAAAGGCGCAACTATTTTTTGAACAATCATCACAACCAACTTGCTCGATTTTAGCGTGCTCCTTCGCTGTATCTGACCCAGTCAGAACAAGTGTTGTGGCAACTTCTCCCGCAAATCCCGCCACTCGATACATGGGTCGGTACCTCAAAGGGACTGTTGTAACGTTTTCGTGCTTGAACGGACGCATTGTGAATAGTAGCGAGCCGATGACTCGCACGTGTACCGGGATGGATGCTTGGGATACGGATGAACAACCGGTTTGCTATGAAGGTATCACTTAATTATGACTTTAATCGCAACACAATTTTTGAATGTAACTATTTGCAGCAATCATTTTTGACCATAAATAAAATAAATATGAATGAGTGAATGAATAAATATTCCAGTGTGTCTCACCAGCAAAGTTTCCTATGGACTCAACACGGACGTCACAACGGCAACATTTACGCAGATGACGTGGGAAAATGGCAAAGTTCACGATGGAGGAGATGTAACCTATTCCTGTAACTCGACGTATTTTCTGCCATCCAATCTGTCGAGCACGACTCAAAGTCAGGAATGTCAGGCTAACATGACCTGGGAAGGAGGGGAGGAAGACTGTGTGATGGGTGTGTTCTCGGTCCCTCATTGTTGTGAGAATGGAACTATAATGACCTGTAATTGCAGCGTGCACATTGCCAATGGCAACCGATTTTTTTGACGCATCCGCAACCGTCATCACGAGCGGCACATCCAATAACGGCAAGATTGCACAGAGCGGTCTTCTGGTCGCCACGTGTGCGACAAACTACGCATTTGCACACAATCCGGCCGCCGTTTGGGTCACACTGACATGCACCAGTCATGAGACATACGATGTCGTCGCCACTTGCAACGAAAGTAAGGGTACTCTTACAATGCTGGCGATAGCGTTTACCGCCCCGAAAACCGTTTGCAGCCTGCGCCTTCTCGCTGTCTGACCCGATCAGGACAAGTGTTGCCGCCACGTCCCCCGCTAACCCAGTAACTAGGTACGCCGGTCGGTATCTCAAAGGCACTGTGGTCACGTTTTCGTGTTTGAGCGGACGTATTCCGAATGCCACGGAGCCTATGTATCGTACGTGTACGGGCATGGACACTTGGGACACAGACGATCAACCTGTCTGTTACGAAGGCAAGTACTCACATCATGTTTGTTTCCTGTCTCCTATAAAACCATCTATTTATGCGCTAGTTTGTCTCGCGAGTGCAATTCCGTATGGCGCAAACACCGACGTCACAACCGCAACATTTACGCAAATGACCTGGGAGAGTGGCAAAATTCACGACGGAGGCACTGTAACATATTCCTGCAACTCGACGTACTTTCTGCCTTCGAATCTGACGGGCACATCACAAACTCAGAACTGCCAAGCCAATATGACCTGGGATGGAGGGGTGGACTGTGTTATGGGTATGCTTAATTTGGGTGGTCAAACCTATGTATATGAACAATAAGTATCAAATTTTCTTTGAACAACAACCATTCCATCACTTCAGCTTGCACTCTGCCGTCAGCAGCCAACTTTTTTGACACCTCTGCAACGGTGATCATGAGTGGAACGTCCAACCACGGCAAGATCGCGCACACTGGGAAGCTAAGTGCAACCTGTGCAGCGAACTACGCTTTCGCACACAGTCCCACTTCTGTGCTCGCCACACTGACATGTGCCAGCCACGAGACGTACGATATCGCTGCCACTTGTAATGCAAGTAAGGAGGCGACGCACTGTCTTTGACATCCTTACACAACATGCCTTCTTGGCTGCAGCCTGTGCTTTCTCGTTATCCGATGCGATCAGAACAAGTGTTGTGGCAACTTCTCCGGCCAATCCCGCCACTAGATACGTTGGACGGTACCTTCAAGGGACGGTGGTAACTTTCTCCTGCTTGAACGGACGTATCCCGAATGGCACCGAGCCGATGTATCGTACTTGTATGGGCATGGATACTTGGGATACAGATGAACAACCAGTTTGTTATGAAGGTTGTGCCCTGACTTCAGTCGAACTGCATGATTGCACGCGTTACTATTATGTGCATTCTTGTTGATCATTCCAGTGTGCCTAACAAGCAGCATTCCTTATGGTGCCAATACGGACGCTGCAACAGCAACATTCGCGCAGATGAGCTGGGAAAACGGCAAGGTTCATGATGGTGGCACTGTGACCTACTCCTGTAGCGCCAATTATTTTGTTCCGTCCAATCTGTCGAGCGTCTCACAAAGTCAGAATTGTCAAGTCAATATGACCTGGGATGGAGGAGTGGACTGTGTCATGGGTATGTTACCGGTTACTGTGGTTAAAATGAATGATCGTTACCCCTGAATAATGGCTGTGAGTATTTTTCCAGCCTGCACGCTGCCACAAGCAACCGACTTTTTCGACGCGTCTGCAACCGTGATCGTGAGCGGAACGTCCAACAACGGGAAGATTGCACAAAGCGGAGTGCTGAACGCAACCTGTGCAACAAACTACGCCTTTGAGCACAATCCGACAGCCGAATTTGCCACATTGGCATGCACCAGCCACGAAACTTACGACATCGCTGCCACGTGCAATGCAAGTAAGGGTGTCAAGCAAAATTTTCTTTGGGTAATGCGTCCCATCAAATTGCCGTTCGACTGCAGCCTGTGCTTTCTCGTTGTCCGACCCGATCAGAACCAGTGCTGGTGCGACTTTTCCGGCCAATCCCGCCACCCGATACGTTGGACGGTACCTTCAAGGGACGGTGGTGACATTTTCGTGCTTGGAGGGACGGATACCGAATGTTACCGAACCGATGAATCGCACATGTACGGGGATGGATACTTGGGATACGGACGCTCAACCTGTTTGTCATGAAGGTAGAGTATTTTTTATTTCCATACTTTTGTTTTATTTTGACTTCGATCGTGTCATGATGACGCAGATCTATCATATGCACCTGTTTGGTTCGTCTTTCAGTGTGCTTGACAAGCACCGTTTCTTATGGCGCCAATACGGATGCCGCAACTGCAGTATTCACGCAGATGAGCTGGAAAAATGGCAAGGTTTACGACGGCGGCGATGTGACCTACTCTTGCAGCGCCAATTATTTTGTTCCATCTGACCTGTCAAGTACGTCGCAGAGTCAGAACTGTCAAACCAATATGACGTGGGATGGAGGCGTTGACTGTGTGATGAGTACGTTCACGATTACCTAGAATCTGGCCATGTCGAAGTATCTCTGAATTGGCTCTTGGCAACTTTTCAGCATGCACGCTACCACAAACAACCGGCTTTTTCGACCCATCTGCAACCGTGATCCTCAGTGGAACGTCCAATAACGGCAAGATTGTCCAGGGTGGAAAAGTCAATGCGACCTGTGCAACAAACTACGCCTTCGCACACGATCCAACGGTCGAATTTGTCACATTGACATGCACCAGCCATGAGACATACGACATATCCGCTGTTTGCGCCCCAAGTAAGGGCCCAAGAAAAAGCACCCTAGTATCTATCTTCCAGTTTCACCGTTTCTTTGCAGCCTGCGCATTCACGTTGTCTGACGCGGTCAGAACGAGTGTTGTTGCGACTTCTCCCGCAAATCCAATCACCAGATACGTCGGACGATACCTCAAAGGGACTGTTGTCACATATGGATGTTTGAACGGACGCATACAGAATGGCACCGAGTCGATGGATCGCACCTGCACCGGTATGGACACGTGGGATATAGCCGAACAGCCGATTTGCGATGAAGGTTCAGTCTTATCTTATTTCGATAACTGAGGTTATCTTGGTTCCTTCGCAACAAAGTAATTCTAATCCCGTGCGGCCCACGCTTTCAGTGTGCCTTGCGAGTAACATCACGTACGGCGCCAACACGGATCCCACAACATCAGCCTACACTCAAATGTCGTGGCAGAATGGCAAAGTTCACGATGGCGGCACTGTGACCTACAGCTGTGACCCAACGTATTTTCTGCCATCCAATCTATTGGGCACGTCGCAAAGTCAAACTTGTCAGGCCGATATGACCTGGACTGGAGGAGTCGGCTGTGTGATGGGTACGTGTTTGGTGGGGACACGGTCAAAAGTTACGGCAATGTCTAGATATATCTCCGAACTGAGTTCCAGCTTGCACGTTGCCGCTAGCAACCGGTTTCTTCAACGACTCCGCCACTGTGATCATCAGCGGACTGCAGAACAACGGCAAGATAGCGCAAGGTGGCGTGCTGAATGTCACCTGTGCCGAGAATTACGCATTCGCACACAATCCGCCGGGATTGGGGCCAACGGATGTCTGGGCGACACTGACATGTGTCGGACATGAGACGTACGACAAAACGGCGGTTTGCAAGCCAAGTAAGCACTTTCACATTTCTGATATGGTAACTTTATTTCCGCATGTTTTCTCCATATTGCGCTAATGCCCCCGGCCTTTAACTAATTGCAGCATGTGCCTTCAATCTATCCGACCCAGTCGGAACAAAGGTTGTGTCAGTGTCTTCTAACAGCGATACCAGATACGCGGGTCGGTACATCGAGGGGTCGATGGTGATTTTTTCGTGCCAGAACGGACTCGTACCGAATGGCAGCGAGCCCATGTATCGAACCTGCTTGGGCATGGACACTTGGGATTATGACGGTCAACCGACCTGCTACGATCGTACGTTATTTGCTCATTTTTGCTCTCACACCTGTTTCCAGCGAAAGCTTTATCACTTTTTAAGCCAACTAGTTTCCGACACACCATGTCAAAAGCCATGACCCATCAAATGGCGCTCTTTGTGCTGAATGAAATGATATAGCAACATACGTAACAGTAAATGAGGCACGTGCCTCCAGCAGCGCATGGGTAAGCAAAAGCTCGGCCGGCAAACAAAAATATCAATTGAGTTATTACTCTGCACAGCTCGGTTCGCGTTTTCGTTCAGGCGCTCGCGAACAAGGGATTTTCGGCACCATGTTGGGGCCAATTTTGAGCTTTATTATACCGGTTAAACTGTACATGTATAATTGTGTGTGTGTCGATCCATGTCATGGTAACAGTGGCACTAACAATGGGCAATCATATAATAAAGCTCTGCTCAGATTTGCTGCTCCGCTCAATAATGCCTAGATTTTATGCAAGCACGTATAAACGTTACATTATAATAACGTTTTTGAATTACCAAAAAACATTTATGTGGTACCTGTCCATTTTATCGAATAATTATGTGGTTCGTTTCTTTCCTCGGTAGGTTCCCGTCAACAGAGCGATTACAATATAACTGATCTGACGCCATGTTTCCGAAATTTCAGCACTTGCAGCGAGTGCGCAAGCAACGAACGGCGATGAAGTATGCGCGATACCTGGATCATCAGGTGGGTCCCAACCATCCTCTTTTACGTGAATTCCAGCGAAAACGAGGAGATTAGGTGAAGTGGCATTTTCCATCATCCACCTAAACAAACCTAACAATATGCTCAGAATTCGACCTCGAGAATGCTCTCCCAATAAGTTAACGTTGCAGGCAGCCTATTGTCGTGCACCTCAATGGGTGGTGTTGCGGTGCTGAATCGATGTTATTACAGCCTGGCTTTGACAAATCAGTACTTCTCAGTTGCACAGGATGACTGTGAACAGGTACACGTGTGCCACATCAAAATTGTATGTATTCTTGCTCTCAAACCAACAGCCGTAAATCTATCATGCATAAGCAAATTTGCAACACACAGAAAAAATGTATGAAAGCCTTCCATTGCCAGTCCCATCCTCACGCGATGTTGGCCTGGATCGAGAACCGCTACCTTCGCTATCGTCTGGAGCAGCATCTAGAAAGCGTCTATGGCTTCAACGTAGGTTTCTACGCCAGAGTTTCCGGTTAAGATGATCGCACGAAGAAAACACACTGTCTGTAAAAAGTTCGGTTGTTGGTTTTTTAGTTTGATCTGCAAGGAGTCGGTTGGTCGATTGGCTTGTACCGAACAGATCAGTCATCGACCGACACGAGACAGGGTTGGACTTGGGTGGACAGGGATATGAATGTAAAGTGCACGGCAGGTTGGCAGTTACACGCATTTCATACCACTGGAGCACAACTCACCAAAAATAATTAGGCGGACTGATTTCTCTGAACGTTCTGCTCGTTCGGCTTCGGTAAAATCGACTGTGGTCGGTACGGGTCGGGTCACTCAATCAGTGCTTCGTTTTGACCGAATCAGATACCATATTCGATCTTCACAGAAAGACCGCAGCAACCGAACCGATTTCCTGTTTATTATTTTTACAATGATCATACCACTCAGCTCAAAGTCGCACAGGCATGACCGATCTGGAGTGGCATAACGGTGCGCCACCGTTGAACGACGGTTTGTGGAATTGTGGCTACTGGGCCGGCACACACCTTTGGCAGGTACAAAGTAATGATGGCACGGCACTTGGTTAGTTGGCAGCGACATCTTCGAAAGTTTGTTAAATGTTCGAAAATCTGTAAATAACACATTAAAAAATGACAATATAGTTAGCTATAGGTACATGACTTTAAGTTATTTGCATACACACACAGCTGCGTCAAACGTACGATGCGACAGTCAGCCAATTCATCGGTTATGTCAATTTCGATTGGACGATTCGGGTTAGTCAAGATTTCACAGGGTAAGCACGCATAACACCATTACCCGCTCGCTACTGAAGCAGGTGCAACATGATGAGGCGGAAGGTCAAAGCATCGGTCGCAGTTGAGAATTTTCGTCATGAAGACTGCATAATAAGTGCTCGCGCATTACCAAGGCTCACACCCCAGGCTGTCAAATAACTTCACTTCACTAACTCTGTTTATTTTAAACTTATTATTCTTCAAATCTGTCGGCTAACTTCTTTCTATTGAAATTAATACAACAACCGTCTATCTATCGAGCTCACCCTCAGTCATTGCTATCACGCACATTGGTATACTTTGTTGGTCTGCAGGTAGACTTAGGCGTGCCACATTGTTCCTGGTCGTTCTGAGCCATAAGTGAAAGTCGCAAAATATAAGCCGAGGTCAAGTTAATGTATGTGGCGTAGCGCATGCGCGCCACCATCAGTTCTTCAGTCACCTGGACATCCCAATTTACAGCCACACAATGTCCCAGCTGTCCGGTCGGCTGGTCAGCGACGCCTGGTTCCGACCATTGCTACCAGTACCAGTCCGGCCAGAAACTCTCGGCCGACGCTGCTCAAACCAAATGTCTGTCGGTGGGTGCTAACCTGCCGGTCATCGCAACTGCCACCGAAAACGACGGTGTCGCTGGTGCGTGCGGCTTTTGGGTTGATATTTTTGGAATATTAGTGCGAGGCTGTGTTCAGTGCGCCTGCGCTAGAAGCTATTCGTTCCCAGTATGTAGCTGAGTTGGTTGAGCGGTTGGCAAGCAGACTCGAGTCCATCCTCCATGGAACATTGTTTGATGGTTGCAAAAATCGAAATGCATAATGATGGCACGTGTACACTTTGAAATCGTCCGAAAACGGATACCCTATAACTCAGCACAACAAACTCTATTTGTGATGGTCAAAAAAGCCCAAATTGGATATTTTGCAGCCTGGCTGAGCGCGAAAACAACGCAAAAAGCTCAGTACGTCTGGATCGGGTACGAGAAGCTAGATAACGGCAGCTATGGCTGGGTGAACAATTCTGACTCGACCTATGAAAATTGGAAAGAGTGCGCCACATGTAAGCAAATTGATCTTATTTACAAGTTCATAAAAAATCGACGTTTGGTTACTCGTTTTGAGGTGCATTCAATGCCACTTACGCCGTGATGAACGTACTAAGTGGCGGATTCTCGACCAAAACCGACAACGAAACCGCCGAATTTGCGTGTCAAATGGCGTGTCCGAAACAAGGTTGATGTTTCAACACTTTTCAAACACAATTCAGGATCATGAAACATCCATTAATTCGGTTCAGGCTGCATGCCCGTATCACCACCCACTGGGCACAACTACAGTTTTGATCGAGCTGTCTACCCAATGGGTAACCCTGCAGCTGGATGGTACCCATACAGCACGGTGCTGTCAACTGCGTGCCTGTTTCAGCAAGGATACTATCAGATGCCTAATGTTTCAACAGCTCCGGCTGCCGTTTGCAACACTGATGGCTCCTGGGTGCAAACGGTGCCGATTTTCTGTCTGCCAGGTATGTAACATACATGCACATATACTACCTACTGTATTTCTTGCGCTATTAAAACTTTTTATTCACATTTTCGGCCGCCTAAATTATCGAAGTTTTGATCATTTCCGTTTGCTGACCACAATCGTCTTTGTGGTTTACGCGCTCCTGCTACCCGGCTGGACAAATTTCAACTTATTCTGTTGTCATCGAGGCAACGTAGTCGCATATGCCCGAAGCGGAGAGTCATATCGACACACTGTTCATCCTTTGCACCTAGAATGTGATCCGCAATCAATATACGTTTCGGGCATATACATACAGTACTATGGAACGACTTGCGTCAACGACAATACAATTAGTCCAAGTTTCTAGCAGTGTATTATCATTGTCACCGAAATCAAGCTGGGTCCCTCTGTGCCTCGCATTATATAAGGCACAGTGTGCACACCGACGTGCATCCATGACAACACCGGCTGCCACAAAGATGGAGCATTGTGTTTGCGGTTTGATGTCATAAAGTTGGCAATGAAGGTCCATTGAGATGGTATTGATCCGGAAAATTATGCACGCGCGAGGGACTTTTAACAAAAAAGATGAGCCCGTTTCCGCTTTTGAGACACACTTTTTGCGCACGCCAGATATGCCCTAATTTTATGGGCTCTGCATCGTCATTAATATGCTGTCAAAGTTCAGCATCGACGGGATGCTTTGTCGTCTATTTCTGACTTCAGCAAGATTAGTTTGTGATTTTCACCTGTATGTACTGCCCCATAAGCAGTTTGTTTTGTCAAGATGGCCACTCTGTTCAGCTGCTTTGTTCTGATCGTTTTGCTTGAGAACGGAGCATGTTCTGGTAAGTTTCGTGAATTTCTGAATTTCTTTCATGTTTCGGCCAGAGACTATCCTGGACCAGCGCGGTAGGTAACACGTTAGAAAAAATAGCCAATAGATTGCACAAGATGCGTTATGATGCTGTTACGATCGATCTTGCGTCGGCACCCCCTCAGACATACACAACAGAACATGGAAGAAGCATAATCACAAGACCGGGTGTGAAATTTAGCGCACATGAAAATAAATACAAAACAGGGTGTGAAAGTTACGGAAATAAAAAATGAAAACAAAACCCGGGACAGGACAAAAATCGATGTCAGTCGGTGGTGTTACTGCAGCAATAAAATAGTGCATTTTAGAGCTCTAAAAATCGCTGAAATGAAAAGTCAACCCGACGATTTCCCAGGCTGCTCTGTTCTATCCGTCCCACCCGGCCACAGCGTCACCTACACCTCTACACCCAACGCCGGTCTGTACCCATTCAACAGCGGGATAGCCACGACGTGCTTGATAGCTCAGGGATACTATACGCTCAAAAATATCTCCGATTATGCCATGCCAACGTGTGCGGACACCAGCGCATGGGTGCCTGCTGCTGTGCCGATTGTGTGCAATTTGGGTTGGTTGTAATTTTGGCTTTGTTCCCAAGTCAGTGAATATATTAGTGAAACATCAGAGGACAGCGTTTGTAGGTCGTGCACACTTACGCGTGAAATACGAAAGGGAATCCATTACGTTCTTTCAAAAAATATTCACTGCCTGGAGTAACGGCAGATTAGGTATTTGAAACTCTATGTGGCATTCACTAAAACAGAACGAGTCATTGTGAAACATGTTCATATTTGCAATTACCGCCGCAAATTTTTTAGAAATTTTTCACCGATTTCTCTATTTTTCAGGCTGTACCGCGTTGACAGCTCCAGCGGGTCACACCCTCTCGCACAACACCACCGCCAACAACGGCTACTATCCGTTTGACACGTCAATCAGTCTGAGTTGTCAAACTGCGTCCGGTTATTATGCGCTGTCAAATGCGTCCAGCTACAGTATGCCCGTTTGCATGCAAAGTGGCGCCTGGTCAAGGACGGTGCCGGTCATTTGCGGTCTCGGTAAACAATGTTTTTTTAATTTTTTTGCGTTGAGATATGGATACATCGCAAATTTCCGGATGTGTATGCCATGCCGGCATGCAAGGACACAGGTGCGTGCGGACGCCTACTAGTGCAGTGCCAATTGTGTGCACCAGCCTTGGATTGTCCAAGCTGCCTGAAAAGCGCGCGTTCTGTAACATCTATGGCCCGACTTCTAAAATTTTTCACCAAATTCTTTGTTTTTCAGGCTGTACCGCGTTGACAGCTCCAGCGGGTCACACCCTATCACACAACACCACCGCCAACAATGGCTACTATCCATTTGACACATCGATAAGTCTGACTTGTCAAGCTGCGTCCGGTTATTATGCGCTGTCAAATGTGTCCAGCTACAGTATGCCCGTTTGTATGCAAAATGGCGCCTGGTCAAGGACGGTGCCGGTCACTTGTAGTCCAGGCAAGGCTGTTAAAAAAATTTTCCTTGAAAGCAAGGCTGTTAAAAAAATTTTCCTTGAAATATAAAGGTTTTATTTATTTATTTGTTTAGGTTGTCCGCCGTTGAGCGTTCCAGCTGGTCACATGATCATTTACAATGAAACATCAAATTCGGACAAATACCCGTTTGGCACGACGATTTCGGTGAGTTTTTAATTTTCAATTTTTCGGTTACTTTCCAAACGCTATGTCATGCTTCATGTTTTTCTTCATTCCTGAGTTTCAGATTGACTGCATGATAAATAACGGGTCGTTTACCACTGCGGCCGCGGTCAATGCAGAGTTGCCCGTCTGCTTGGACACGGGAAGTTGGACCGTACAGGTGCCAGATATCTGCAATAACGGTACGACATCGTTTTTGGGGGAATATTCCGCGACTTTTCAGACACGGAAGTTCAGGCACAGTTTTTCAGACCCTGTCGATTCAGGCTGCGTCTTTGCTTTGTTGTCATTATTCGGACGTCACTATGCACTTTTCTGTCTTCAATATTTTTTCAATAATCACTAAATCAAATGGAAATTATTCAAAATCACTAAATAAAGTTAAAGTGTCTAGTTCAACGTTGTTGGCGCAGGCTGCCTGCCCCTGACACCGGCGACCGGTCACAACATAACGTACGAAAATGGCACGTCGATTGCCGGCATGTACACATTTGGCACGCTGGCCTATCACACTTGCCTTGATGATCAGGCATACTTTCAAATGACGAATGAAACATCGGTGCCGGCTGTATGTCACGAGAACAGCAGCTGGAGTCGCGAATTGCCAACTATTTGCAAACAGGGTCGGTTTGTGTGACCGTTTGAATTCAAAATAACGTTTAAAAGATAGCAGGAGAGTCTGCAATACAGCGCTGATACATTTGCGCTTAGAAACACCTGACAAACCTGGGCTAAATCCGAAAGCGGTTTTTCCGGTGTCCGAAAATGTTTTATGTTTTTGTACGTAAATTATTTTAGTTAAGAATACCGGATTTAACCCAAATCCGCCCTGATAATCAAATGAGATATGCATTTTCTCCACTCAGGATGTCTGCCAATATCGGATGCCAACCTATCAACCTTCAACATCACATACGTAAACACGAGCGTCGCCGGTCGATACCGCTTCAAGTCTGAGGCGAGCGCGAGTTGCCTTGAAAATCAGGGTTACTTTCGGTTGGCCAACGCTGTCACCTCGTCGTGGTGCGATGAGTACAGTCAGATGTGGCTGCCCAGCTTTGGAGAGCCGTGTGGAAAAGGCTTGTCCGGTTTTTTTTTTAAATTTTTTTCGAATAAAACTTATAGTGATCGGCCCGGCCCGCCTTGCAGTCTGTAATATTGAACTTAAAAGAAAGGACCGGATGTCATTGACATTAGCCAATCTTTTATAGTAGATTGTGTTGTGTATAAACATCAAACGACCAAGACCCGTCCGTCCCCCCCCCCCAACCGAACTCAAATACTTGTGAGAAACTCCAATTTTCAAGAAACATCATTTTTAGGTTGTGATGCATTGACCAATCAACAAGGCCTGACAATCGGCTATTCAACATCGGCCACAATGACTAATGGCCAATACCCGTTTGGCACGAATGCCACCAGCGTTTGCATGGAGGCACAGGTAAACTTGCGTGCATCTAGACCTACTTTGTTTCCATCTCTGCTGCGTTGTCACTCTCTGGGAAGTATGTGTGGTTCACGTATCACACACAGGTGTCGTTTTTGTAGCATTGAAAGTTACATTTACCTGCCGTGTGACTGTTGCTCTTACGCTTGTCATGTTATTTTATTATTTTTGCGCAAATATTTCATGGACTTAAATTAATAAGTTTTATTCAACCTGTTTTAGGGATACTACGCGCTGAATGTCGTCGGTTTCCAAGACTGGTTGTCAACGTGTCAATATGATGGCACCTGGCAGCCGCAACTCCAACAAAGTTACTGCAAAATGAGTGGGTTCTTTAACACATAAACTGTACAAAACTAATTTAACAAAACGGAGCATTTTTTTCAGCGTGCCCACTAGTGGGCCAAGCGCAAATGGGAGCGAACGTCGATCTCTCCACTGCTCAGTACGATCTTTTGGCCATCAAGAAGTATCGAATACCGGCGACCGCAAAAGTCCAACTTCGCTGCCACACACCCACAGTGGCGGGGCAGAAAATTGAATTTGTGGGATCGACGACCGAGATCTACGAGTTGACCTGTGCTGACGACGGTTGGTGTTGAATGAAATCTGAAATTTTACATATTTCAACACTTCTTGCACCAAACCACTGATTTTCAGGCACCTGGTCACCGAACAAAACAGCGGATTGTGCGATCACGCAGGACAGCAGTACCGATCAATGTCTGTCGAATCCGTGTCAGAATTCGGCAACGTGCGAGACCAAAAATGGACAATTTGTGTGCACTTGTGAATTGGGATACAAAGGTGAGATGTTTAAAGACCACATAATTTTGCAAACACAACCTTTTAAAATTACGATTCCTGCTTTTTTGATTTTTCAAAACACCATCTGTAAAGCATGCGAGAGCAAGTCAGGAGATTTGATTCCGATTCCAGCATGGTTCCGTCTTGACGAATGTTTCATGCGTGTTATTCAAATGCCCCATCAACCGTCACGCAAGCAATCATAACCAAATTGCAGGTTCGCAATGTGAAACGCTCGTGACGGACTGTACCGAATTCCAAACGAATGTCACGTCAAGTAGTGAACAACAGGCAGCCGCCGTTGTGCTGAGTGTCGGCAGTGGAGTCGTCATCATTGCTTGCGTTATTGGTTAGATTTTCGTCCCATTATGAGGGTTTTTTGCTTATCTTCCGTTGCTAGCATCGTTGGTGACCGATTTTTTTCGCTATTTCTGTAACTTTGAAGGAAAATTTGGGAGAAAACCCGGTCTAGTGTAAAAAGTGCACACGGGTTTGTAACTCAAATCTACCTTTTCCTTCAGCAATCATCAAGACAATCAAATCGCCCATCAATGCTGACTCGCGTGTATTCCACCTTGTGCAAGACATTACACTGCTTAGTGCACATTTTGTGCTCATCTTTTTCCGATCGCCCAACTTATTCGACCAACACGTCCACACGCCGATGACCGGCCTGACTCTGCCGGCCTGGATGTGTGATCTTATTACACTCTTATTGTACTATTTGTACATTGTGCATTTCTACACTTTCACGTTCGAAACCATCTGCGATCTAACACATTTGGTCAAATCGCGAAATGGCGGGGCTGCGGGCAGTGACATCCAGGTGTCTGGCCTGAGCGCCAAGGCACTTTTGCTAATTCTGTTGGCCTCGCCGATTTTCGTGTGCATCCCATGCGCATGTATGGCGTATCTGAGCGATCCAAAGTGTCAAAGTTGTTGGCTAACCACCGGCTCGGTGACGTTTTATTACGAACTGGGTACGGTAGGTGTTTGTGTGTTTCTGACCATAATCATCACGATAATGCGTCGATGTGTTCCGTATGCGGGCCCAATAGATCGTAGTCAGGTCACTTGTGTGGTTCTGGCACTGTTCAGTTTCGGAACCTGGATTTTCGGCGTCCTAACGGTTCAGGACCTAGACCGAACGCTCAGTTTTGTGACTATTCTTATCGAGTTTGTGCTGGCCATTCTGTTGGTTGTCTTGCGCGTGTTCACAGGGTGATATTTCAAAGAAAACTATTGTAATTCCTTGTCTTATTCATGACGTCTTGCCGTTTTTTCTGCTGTATGAAATAAAATTTTATTGGGCATTTAGTTGCTGCAATGAAATGACACATGACGTTAAGCGCAAAGCTACTGCCCGGAACCTTCATGTAATGTTGCTTTCTTCGGTTGGGCGTGAACGTTGCTGTTTGCTTATTTTATCGCAGCTCTTTATTGCAAGCCGACAAATCCTGCCTAAAGGTCAAGCGATAAGGAGGCGACTGCGTTGCTAAGCGGATAATACATGTGCATAGAATCATTTTCTGGGGGAATTCTCCATGAAATAAACATAAACATAATAAACTGGCGGCACTAGAAATGACTGCGTGCTATAAAAATTTCACGATTGTATCCAAAATGCTCTGGAATTTTGTTTTTTTCTTGTTATTGCTCACGCGCCTGTGTATGTCTGATCTGGTGATCTCAGCCAGTCCGCCAGTCAGAGCGTTTCCCAGGCGTCATGTGACTAACGAGACACTTTCGTGTGCAAAAAGTACACGGATTTTTTCCACAGATTCAGTTTGGCTTTTGGCACTCAATTGTAACGCGCTTGATCACGAGAGTTGAACGATGGCTTCAATAATGCAGGGCATCAGTGATGGTAATGTCTCTTTATTTCTTTTTGTCAAAATTGTTTTTAACCGTATCCCACCCCTGGCACACGTATATGTAGAGCACATGCTATATATCAATTTAGGTACTAATCTTCAATTCATATTATACTTTCAAATCATATTATACACGGCGTGCTTTCATGAAGAAACACGTATTCGCGCTGAAAATCACGTTTTTGCTTGCACTGTCTTCAGCAAACCACGCAAAACCGCCCCCGAACACATTTACCGGTTTCGGTTAATTACATTTTGCGTTTGGTGCGTGGGTAACTGACCGCTATCAAGCGTGTTTGCTTGTATTATATGAAAGTTCAGGTGCCGCGCAAAACCAATCGAAAAATTTCACTGATTCATGTTTTGGCGGAACGTGTTAACATTTTACCTTGACTTGCGCTTTGAAGCACCCCATGTTAACACCGCCGTTTTGCCTGAGTGGCGGCTAATAATACTGTCGTTAAATCTTGTCGTCAAACCACACTATGTAAGACATGAGCCGCAAATGAGCGCGAGAAGCAACACATGTGATTTGACGACAATATTTGACTAATTGATTTGACCACTACTGTAGTAAGCTTGATTGGCGTCTCGTTTTTTAGCCGTGCGAGCGGTGGGCCTGTCTGGTTCTCGTATGTATGTATGTAGTCAAGAAGAACACGAAAGCACCAACGTTGAAACTTTTCGAAAACAAAAGAAAGAGAAATCGACTATGCACGCTCCGCCATTTCTCTTTCTTTGAAATGTTTCGAAACACGTGAAACCGTAACGTACGTCTCATGACCTCGTGGCTAGACTATACACTGCGCGTGCGCGTGCGTGCGCAACGGGCAGCACAACATGTGCGTGCGAACAAAAGGCAGCCGTACAGCAATATGGTTCGATGGTTGATCGATGGTTCTTCTTAGCTGCGAGTATGCGCTGTTCCAGGCCAGAACCAGAGAGGCCCCGCGCGGGCACCACGTGGTGCGGTGCATACGGGTTACGGTAATTTTGCCACACAGACAACTGTCGCAAGATGTCGGCACCCGACGAGCTCGAGTGCGCGGAAATGGACACAATCTGTCGCTTTTTGAACGTGACAAATCTGACCGAGTGCATCAAGGTCTTTCTCCGGTGAGTTGTTGTGATAGTGGGAGGCGATATATGGAATTTTCGAAATACGATATAACAGGAATCGGGTGTAACGTCGGCGTAAAGCTGCGATAGAATATTCTGTTGTTAACGTGGCATGTTTCACGTTTACTTGAAGCTCTTTCACACCGAGCTGTCGACCGAGCAGCTGAACATCGACCTTCATACACCCGACTAGTGTTCACACCGGTTTTTCCAAAATCTCACCAAGTGAGAGTTTCTTTCCGAACCACAAACCGTTTCAACTTCGCGACTCATCAACTGCAAGCGGTCTCTGCGGTTTTGCTCGCAGTTTTGTGTCCCACTTGCACTTTCAAAAATCTGTTCAATCGCGCGGGGACAATCGGCGCACCGCTTTTTTATTGCATAAAACGGAAACATTGACATGTTGCGAAGAACTTTTCAATTATTTTCTGGTGATACGTTTTTTTGAGAATTCCAGCAAGGCAGATCAGATGGAATACGACGTGGATGTGCGCTGTCTGCTCACGAACGTGATTCCGATGGTGATGGCCGTGTGTATTAACATACCGTTTCTGTACGCGCTGTTGTCGCGCGGACGTGCCACCAACAAGACATGTCTGTTCATGGCTACCGTCTGCATATCGGGCGTGCTCTACGTGTTCGCACTCGGATTGCACAATGTTGGTGTTGCGTTTTCCTTCGGTGAATTGTACGCCCGTAAACTTGTGAAACATCAGGAGATTTGGTAGAATACTTAGGTCACTAGTCACGTTTCAAAAGTCATTTTTTTGTCCTTCACCTTTAGCTTTTGTCGGCAATAAAAGGTTTGTCCCTGTGGGCTGTACGCGGAAACGTTTCCACCTATAAAGCACGGCTCAGAGCTGACTATTGTTCACGTTGTCCGAAAATGTTCGTGGGTCTCTCACAATGGGCATAATGTAGTAATGTCATTGCACATAAAGTAAAACAGGACGTAAGGATATCCATTACAGCAGAGGCCCACAAAAGTCTTTTTTTGCAGCTGCGACATTGCTACTTGCTGGGCGAGCAAACAGCATTCAAATGTTTCACGCTCACCTACATGCAGCACGTGTGCCAGATGGTGATGGCGTTGACGTTGATCGCTGCTGCTGCCGAAAAGTCGGTGTTTGAATTTTTGTTTTGTTTTTAAATTTACTTTTGGTTGTGTCAAAAAAAACGCATTTTGAATGATTCCTGCGTGGCGCAAAATTCTATCTTCGCGAGAAAGCATAAAGCAATCAATATAATCACAAAATGGAAACCGTAACCAAAAAAATCTTCCATAAATATAACCATATGTGAATGGAACAAAACAGAACACCACTATTGTCAGAAAAACAACGTTCATGGTACATATGATTTCGAATCACTATCCAAACGATCCGTCCCTTTTCCTCTTATCTAATCTGACCGGGTGTATGATCTTAGCGAGGAGGCCCTCATCAGTCCATCGTTCGCGCTGGTACTCCTCAGTCGAGCTAGTTCGATTGATTTTGGTCGATAGTCTCACAAATCGCGCGTCTTTCAAATTCGGCAGCACGTTTTTCACACCGCCGTCTTTTATTCTTGCTTCTTTTTCTTCTTTCGGCGCAGTTTCTGATTTGATGAGTTTCTCCTTTGTTTGTGTTGTCTTTGTGGTTATTCGCTGCTCCTCCACCTCGATTTTCTCATGTTGTTCCACGGACGTCGTGTCCTCGACTTTTGCCACCCGTCCGTTTGAACGCATAACTGGTTGCGGTGTCTGAAATCAGAATCACACTGAGTTATTATTAGCGACTCTTGTCGCAGTTCATCACCAACTTTTGCCTCGTTTGGTTCCTCAGCGCCGTTGTCAATATCCGTATTTCGCCCGACAGCCCTGATAATATGAGGGTTTGGTTCGGCCCGTTGGTAGTTCGGCTTCGCGTGACCGGCGTTTCCATGATCCATCGTTTGATACTGATACATGGACGGATCCAGGTTGCTGTAGTCGTAGTAGTACTGGTATTGGGGCGGCGCGAGCGTACGTTGCGGTTGTTGTTGTTGTTGAGCGCGGTGGTGTAGGTTACCGAGTCTGTAAATTATTGGCAGCACTTGAGCAATTTTGTGAGAGTCATCCGTCAAACACCCAAATGTTAGTGCACAGCACTTCAAAACGTTACTGCACAGCAACATATCCGGTCACATAGGCTCTGTGCTCTGCTGATGATGTCTCAAATCTAACTTTGAGTTAAGGCTACAGTGCGAATACCAAGCAAACGCGTCTTTTTGTTGCTGTTTTTACTTTCATTCCATTTTTGCTATACATTGATACACCCGATCAATCAACAATGAGCGAACACTTTCGGAAGGGAGGGACTGCAAGGGAAATTAAAGCAATGGTTACCGTAAAAATGACACATGTACAGAGTTAGCCTTGCTCATCGTTGTAATGTTGTTCCCGCACAGCCAAGCGTGACTGACGACACAGTCATAATAAAAAATCCAACAATGCAAACAAAATCTCTTACCTGAATCCCTGATGATGTCTGGCAAACGGTTCCCTGTCCGGTGCGGTCAATCTGGTGTCCTCCTGTGACATAATGTGCACCAAGTCGTAACGCTGCTGCTCCTCCGCGCTGTGTTCATCAGATTTCACCGGTCGCAATTCAGCTGATAGTCGAATTATGGATTTGTCATCATTGACGTTTGTTGCTGTTTTGTGGTTGTTGTTGCTGTTTGAACGGATAGGTGGATTCAGCAGCAGTGGTTGGTGCTGCAAGAGTTTGTTG
Source organism: Rhynchonema sp. JSB1_4 (assembly GCA_030248065.1). Classification (NCBI taxonomy): domain Eukaryota; kingdom Metazoa; phylum Nematoda; class Chromadorea; order Monhysterida; family Xyalidae; genus Rhynchonema; species Rhynchonema sp. JSB1_4. Next base: position 22,183 of record JASAMV010007960.1, on the reverse strand, counting down.
TTTGTTCATTTTTGGATGGGCGATATAACAAACTTGGTGATCGCCGGTCACCGCTCCGGGCGTCTGTCATAGTCACGTATTAATTTTGCATAGGACATTAATTTCGAAATTTGTTATGCCGCGAACTGCTCTTCATTCAGCGTAAAAATGTTCACACAGCATAATGTATATTACGCTGGTCGAAATGTGTAAGCAAATTTCAAGTCTTCAATAGTGAACCAGCGATGTGCCTGGTTGGTACGAGCAAGACACCTGGGCAGCTATAGTTAGCCGCGTAATTTGGGAATACCGGGGGTATTGGGCCAGAGGTAAAAAACAGGGGCATTAGCATTGGTCGAAATTATGCTAAAAAATAAGCCTTAAAACGTGTATTTCTGTGTAACTGAGAAAATTGGATCGAATTTGGCGATTGTGGGTCATAAAACGGCCACACTAAAATTTGGCACTAAAACCTACACTTTTTGATTTGATAACCGTTGAGCAGGAGAGATATCGCCCTCCGGAGTCATCTGATGTCACGGACGAAGGCCTAGTGCATTTTCTGTTTGTGAAAAAATCGAAGCGGGCAACCGCATACACAAACGAGCATTGTTAGGGTCTCACCAACAACCTAAGCACCTTATTCCACAAAATGCAAAGAAAGAGAAAGCCAGAACGAGAAAATCCCCCGACCATGCAGTCTACCGTAACCCACATCACTCTCCACCGTTCTGTAGTTGAGCATGGGTGGTCGGGGCAGCACGGCTAGTGTACCCTGGTCGGGCATCGGTGTATTCGCATTGCCCATTGGCCTCAAAGTTGTTGTTGAATGTTCATCAAACCATGCGCCGAATGCCATGATCACTTTTTCGGGCATTGAATTCGGATCCATTTGATCGGCCGCAATTATGTCCGAAGGCATTGGGTGGATAGAGGGTTGATGTGGGTTGACTGGCTGATGTTTCAGTGGCTGTTGGTTTTGCGGCAGGTACCAGGCTGGAAGAAGACTTACTCTTACGGAGCGCGTGCAAACGTGAAGACGCAGGGCGTCTTTGACACCGCCGTTTTCAAAAACGGAGGGCTATACACCTGAAAAGTGTGCTCGCTTGAGCCTAACTGTAAGCCTAAACCTAAACCAGTCCTTACCACGCCTTAGCGTATCGTGTCCAAGACAGACCTGCCAGTATACGAAACCAGAGGAGTCTGTTTTCTGGTTATCCCCCTCGAAATTTGGAAATCACAATGTTCACTTGAAACATCTCGACGCCTTTTTTTCAAACTGCTCAGTCCAACCTGGCCGTTTCTGCAGAATGTCTGGTGGCAACAAGTCTGGCTGCGCGTGTGTTGTCAATCGGTCACTGTGCCCCTGTTGACGTGACGCGCTGTTGTTGTGGTCGGATTTCTGTGTTTGAAAAAAATAGAGCCGTTCCCGCTTTTTAGTCAGCCTCCATGAAGTTTCATCAATAACGTATGTGACATCGGTAGAAACATTCACAATCTACTGCATTAGGTGCGCTCTAACGCACGGTCACGGCCAAAGTCAAACAAGTTATGCCCAGTTATATATCCATTCGAAACATCACCTGTTTACCACTCTCTTTATTGTCGCAATCACAATTGTTCCTGACGATCATGTAGACGAGCGTGTTCGTGCACAGAACCAATAGGATCACAACGAACACGACCACGAACGCGAACATATGGGGACACCACCATGTACGTTCAGCATCCGTTGGGCTCAGATGGTGACGACTGGAAGTTATGTAGCGTGAGTGAAACATCAGCTGGCTAGCCAGTCGTCTGTACGCTGATCGTATCACTAGCTTAGCTGGCTGATGTTTCATAGTTGGATTGATCCAACATGTATGGGGAACTAATCTGTTTCAGGGTTCCATGTTTTAGCCTATTTTAATGCCGTCGTCGCAATGACCAATTCTTACACTCATTTAGGGCTGCATTAAGTCGACGACATTTGTATCAGCCGACTTTGGGAGAAACTTGCTGGTATGTAGCTGTGACTCTATCTACAAAAATCAAACACTCCAAACACGAAATGTCATTCCAACAAGATATTTTAGGGTACCGTTGATATTTATCCTCCCATCGCCTGCCAGGCGCGTATCTCGGATCATTCGTGTGTTCATAGATCTGTCCGCCAGTCGGCGGTGGTGGGGGTCGATAGTAGGACGGGGGTGGGGACGCCCCGGGACCCCCGCCCTGCGGAGGGGGCGCACCCCTGTTTGAGGGCGTGGTGACGGGATTCGGCTGAGGAGGGGGTGGATGGTGTGGGTGTTGATGATGGTGTACCCCGTGGTTCGACACCCTTGCCGTGACCGTGGGTACAACAGATCGAGGCTCGGGCTGTTTGGGGGATGGGGCTTGCTCGCTCACATCTGACGAACGACATTCTGCAAAAAAATATTGCAATCGTCAATGCACGTTTTTTTCGAGGTATTTTGAAACTGCTCGTCTGCACAACAGCACTGCACGTTCGGGCAGAAAGTTGGTGTCAGCTTAGTTCACCACAGAACTGATCGAAAACCGACCACTCAAACTTTCGCGTGTATAAATCAACTAATGAGTATCTGCATTAGAGCAAATATGTTTCATGTGCACAACGCTAACATTCAAAAGGGAGTACAAACCTGATGAAGAGGTTGACATTGTTTCATCGGACATCAATTGTTGTGGTGGCTGATTGCGTTGTGTGAGCACAACCAATGGTTGTCGGCTGTTGTTATTGTTGTTGTGTCCTGAATAATCATAAAAACTTATTGAATTTAAAAATATCGCTTCAAAAAATTATGAGTTTTAACCATTGTGGTGACGCAATTTGACTTCGGATGAATTGGTTTGACTTCTGTTCCTCAAATACTTCCCCGCACTGGTCGCCGTGGGCATGGCAGTTAGCTGTGCCAGGTCGTTGCCGAGAAAACCGGCCCTGTAGTGGTTTTAAAGGGTGTGTCCAATTACTGATCATGGATCCACCCTTTAATACACAGTAGCCAACCAATCAGCTGGTATCGAATGCCTCATTCTAACGTTGTTCACCAATTGGCTTGTATCCAACGTGCCATGCGATTTGAGGTTGATCATCGGCTGATGCTGTTGTAGTTGACGTGAGTGCTGACTGGCTGCTGCCTGCTGATGTTGATGTTTCACGTTCTTTGAGACGGCCTCCTGAGAATAATATTACAAGAATAAAAATGGACAAACAAAACAAAACCAAAGTTGAATAAAACTCTTGACACCTGCTGATAGACTTCCAGTTCCTCGTAGTGCGCTATACGCTCAGTCATTTCAGATTAGGAGACCATGGTCCACTTTATCACCGCGCTTGAGCAGGAAGTTTTATAATCAGGAAACGATCACGTGATTTGGAACTTTCGTGATGGACAATTTTACATTCGATACTGATTACGTTATATGAATTGAGTTACAAATGCTGTTACTGGGGATGGGATGCATGCATTTTTGCGCATGCCAGGGAAAACTGAATCCAGGCCCCCACTACAACAATGCGTAACCTCCAAAGCTCACGCGCGTTTGTTTACAAAACGAAATTTTCATATTATACGTCGATGTGTCTTCTCTGTCATTCCACTATCACTGATGATAACGATAATAATAGCAGAATTATATCACAATTTTACCCCATGCAGCAAACCCACTTGTAATCCACTATATCCATACAAACTTAATGTATGAATAGTTGCACGTGCGCGGCACTTGCGAAAGCAGCGGAGGAGAACGGAAGTGTTGCATTGTGATGTGAAGGTATACAAATGCGCAAACGTACATCAAACAATGAGATCATGACGAATGTTCAGAATTCGGGATCCCAAAATCCCGAGGGAGAGATCACATTTCGCACGCCACAATGTTGTTCGTGCGTGATGATGGTGAGAGGATTCAACTTTTTTCTCACCTGTAGAAGCATGCGCGCACGTTCAGGTGTAATGCTGGCAGAGTGATGTTTCACAGCCTTGGGACCGGATTGTTTTCGTCTGTTGTAGGTCACGTCAAAAGACGGTTGCGATAATGAATGACCTACAGTAAATTATTGCTGTTTTCTTTTTCGAAAAATCCACGAAAAAAACGCAAGAGTCCCCCGCTCACCAATAGCGGAGGAGTTTGCTGCTGTGGTGAACACATTGCGCATCGACGGGTCATGTACAGTTTCTGAGCCGCCCGATGGTGAAACATCAAAGACAGCGCGCAGATTTTGCTCAGCCCCAACCGAACTGCTGTTTTCGTCCGATAACAGGTCCTCTTGCTGATCGGCGGCTGGAGGACTGCTTAGTTGCTCCTGCACGTGCTGTAGATAACGACGACCGAGCCTGTGTGTGAAACATCAGCCGTTTTGTGTTGTCCTATGGTTGTAGTTAATGACAGTACATTTCGTGAAAGCCTCTCTGGAGCGATCGCCAAGTGAGTGCACAACAGGTACATACATCACACCTTAAATTATTTTTTAGTTTTTCGTTGGTTATTGCAATGCGCTCGTTGAGAACTTATTGCCAATCAATAATCGCTGAAATTTCCTGATGTTAGGTCCGCTTTCACACGGTTTTTTTAACCCAAAGAGTGTTGGGTTAGATCAAATTGCACGTACGCCCTGAAATGCACGCAAAGCGAGTCTGACGACACCCCAGAACGTTGGCAATGATTTTAACGAAATGTCAAAAAGCCACCCACAATTTTGTAGAGATACAACCCCGCGCCCAATTTGGATTGAGTGTTTGAAACAACAAGACCGATTTTCCATCCTTTTCCGAAAGCTAAAGAGCACCGGAAGCTTCATATGAAAAAAATCCCGGTACCAAATCGATGCCCCCCGCCCCAACCCCACCTATCCAATAACTCCATCCTCTGTTGTGTCAACGCGTGCTGTATCTCGGTGGCCAATTGGTCGTTCACTAATGTTTCACGCAAGCGCCGACGCACTGAGTGTTTCGAGATTTGCTGATGTTTCGGACGGTACTTGCGACGTTGCTGTGATAAGTACAAGTGTCTATTATCGATATTTTTTTAGCTTGGCCGTGCCCTACAGTACTATAAACTGGCAGTTAATGCTGCAAATTTTCGGCTCGTTGAGGTCCGAGCCTCAGGTGCATTCATGCGCCTGAACCTGCAAAGAACAAGCTATATGCATTCAACGGCTCAAGGTTTGGCCTCTGACCGGATGAGAGGCTGAGGCTTCAATCAGCGAAAACGCAGCTAATTATGTTGGCCCAGCGATTGGCCAAACCCGTCTTTTGTGACAGATGATGATGTGTCGCTGCTCTACGCTGTGGTCCGCTTTGGAGAGGATTCTGGCAGGGAAACACTGTTTGGTTCTACATTGTTCAGCACTAGAACTTAAATCTTCCTCATGGCAAGCGAAAATGCAAAGTCCCGATTTAATCACGGCAGGATGCTTTGGGCAAACTGCCTAATGAACCCTGACTCATCAGGGAATGACACAAATTTATAGGTGCCATCCTTCAAGAGGATGGGTCCTAAATTCATGACCATCTTCCACGCCACACCTTATACTGTTGTTGCGGTGACGCGTTGTTGTTGTTGTTGTTTGCCACATTTCGCATAGCGGCCGGATCAAACGGGTCAACGGGTCGCGACGGCATGCGGACCGCATTCGGATATACCGGGTGTTTGAAAATGTTTCCTTCCTTCCTGGATTCAAAAAAATATGTAAACTTGCAAATATGTATAATATTGGAAAATTAGGATAATAATACTGACAATATCAGATGTATGATACCTATATCAGTTTGTTACGTTTATTTTCTATGAAACTAACAAAAAACCACTTGATACACTTTCCAATGCAAATTCAGCGCCGCATGCGCGTGAAGTGACCTCGTAAAACGCTGCTTATCCATAGTTTGCGACGTAATCGAAAATAATATTTCGGTAGTTGAACAAAACTTTCGTTTTGGTGCGCCCGAACATGAACAAACACGTACAAACAGATGCACAGCGTTGAACTTTCGAACTTATTCCGGTGTTGTTTGTTTTGGTTTCATCCAATGTTTTGTTTTGCGTGTTCTCGGACAAACTGATGGATATACGTAGGCTACGAAACCATTCCATGGTTTTGCTGAGAAAAACAAGAAATTATCATGTATTAAGCTTTTGATAATCATGTGATCGATAATCATGAAACATCATCAATGGTGGGTGCACGTATTTCCACAAGTTGAAACATCACCCAACTATTGCAGATATTTCGTCGTCTGTCACGCGTTGTGGGCACGCATGTGCTGGACGCAAGGCCGATGTGCGTTGATCATTGGCAGCATTTGGGTGGTTTCGCTGCTGTTCAGCACGGTGATTTTCGAGACCACCGAACTGGCTGTAAGTGCTGCTTGTATTTCCTGAGAATGCCACAAAAGTCACCCTGTGCGCTTATTTGAGCTAATGTCCGTTTCACCCAAGGTGAACTATTAAAATCCATACCTATTCGTGTATTGGCAATGGTACCGACACGGGTGCGCATAAACACATGCGCTGAACTTGCTTTGGGTTTCCTTCATCGATTTGCAATCACAACCAGACAAAACCTGAAGCGCGTTTCTTAGCATGCATGTCACGTGTGGAAGATATGACACGCAAGCGGGTTTCAGGGTGTTATCGGGTTATGTATACGAACGACCGTGGGTGTAGACGTATCGTCGGGGTTACCGTCATGTGTGACATGATCAGAACCTGCAAGAAGAACTAACCTGTAACCTACGTATAAGAACTTGTAAGAACCTGTATAAATAGTAGCGCACGCGCAAGCAGCAGGTCAACAACCAATCAGGCTAATGGTTTTGTCGTCAAATCATCCCGTCAAAGAAAGTCGTCGAACATATGAGCCCCAAATGAGCGCGAAAACTAATACACATGTGTTTATTTTATTTGACGAGATGATTAGACCACATTACGATAAGCCACCAATCAGCGTGCGTGGTCGATTGTGGATTTTTCTTTCTCTCCTTCTTTTTCTTTCTTTTACTTTTCCTGACCATGAGCAGTCAGGCACTTTAGCATGACATGTAAAGAAAGGGTGGCCACGGCGGTACGCATTTCTGTACACAGTTCAAATGTAGGGCATACATACATAGGTACCGGCATCTGTCTGCCAACTCAATGATTGTGAACCAAACACTGCACACAACCTATTCCGCGTTTCAGGATGAAGTGAACATTTGTCGCATCAAACCGAAGTACGAACAAAACTTCTACGCTGTATGGCCGTTGTTCGGCCTGTTCCTGGTACCATTGTTGGTACAGACGGTCTTCTATGCCAAAGTCATTCTGGCGTTGCGGCGTGTGGATGCGGTGTGCGGAAAGGATTCGCTCAGGTATGGTGTACCCCACCCCGGCTAATCGTACAGTCGTCAACTCAAATGGTCGACACGCGTTGTCAACCCAAGCAGCCCTCTATAAGTGAGCGCTAGAAATTATACAGGGCTGTTGACGACAACGGTCGACGATCCGAGTTGACTACAGTAATATAAGCCGTCAATAATGGGTGATATTTTCGAAACGGTGTAAAGGTGAGTTGGGGTGTAAAGGTCGGTGTAAGCTGAATCGAAAGCTCGGTCGGTGTCAGTTCGGTGTAAACATGAAACATTGCCTGCTGTTAACGTGGAATGTTTCATGTGTACACCGAGCTGACACCGACCGAGCTTTCGACCGAGCTTACACCGACCTTTACACCCAACTGAGCTTTACACCGTTTCGAAAATGCCACCCTATGTGCTTTATCCGTTTCAGCATGAGCTTTTCGTCAAGCAGTGTGTTTCAAGCTTCGACCAAGCTCGATCCAGTCGCTGAAGGACAGGAACAGGAAGACGAAAATGGGTAATTTTTTTGTGATTTTCAGAAAAATTTGTGAAAAAAAGCGAAAATAATTGTGACACTTTTTGACATCCAATTCAGTTCCGTCAATGGCGCATGTCAAGTGATTGTGTCGGCAGGCGAAGGAGGCGACAAACAACAACAACGTCGTCAAGACGAAAACGAGAACACCGTGATGGCTGACGTGGCCAAAGTGAACAACAACAACAACAACAACAACAACAACAACAACAACAACAACAACAACAACGCACAGCAGCGTCTGTTCACCAAGCAGAAACAGTCGGTGGCCAGCAACACAAGCGTCGTCGAGCGAGCACGACAGAAACGATCACGACTCGGTCGGGTGTCACGGATCTGTCATGCCGGAAAAAGATGACTAAAAGTGAACTTGGCTTGCTGTTTCAGGCACAAGTTCATCGTCGAGCGGCTGTAGCAGTCAGCGGTCGGGCCAGGGCATCCCGGCCGTCATACATCGATTCCAGAATGAAACACAACGTCGACGTCGCATGAAGGTACACATACAGTTGATAAACTGCCTGTGATCACAGACGACAGGGCAAGGCTAAACCAGCAGCCAAGTCAACACAATCATGCGAGAATCATGTCGCATGGTCCAAAATCATGCCGCATGATTCTCGCACGGTGACAAAAATAGTCGCATGGGGTCGCATAATGCCGCATGATTTTTCGCATGATTCAGTACTTAAGGAGGCACCATGCCGCACGAATCATGCGAAAAGCAGCCAAGAGATGCAACCGGTACTGTACCGTACTGCCCAACGATACCTATCAAAAACTGACTGGAAGTGAACTTTCGGTCACTTTTCTGACCGGTGCTCATCACAATAATACATCGGCAGCCACAGGCACGCACAGCGCAATCGCACACCTATGTATGTCAAAGCACAACGGCCAGAAAAGTGAGTGACCGAAGGTGCACTACAATAGTATCAGCCCCCTTCTCCTGACTTGCAGACGATCAAAATGCTGATCCTGGTGTTGATTGTGTACTGCGTGTGCTTCGGACCGATCGCCATCCACAGCACGCTCATGTTGTTTCTGCCGAGCACGTTTCGCGGCTTGCTCACGGACGTTGGTTTTTTGGGTTTTCTTTTTTCGTGAAATTGTATATTTACGGCCAGCTTGATTTGACCACTTCATTTGACCACACAGGACCATAGGCCCAAAGCTACACTTTTGCACGTATAATCATTCTCTGTCACAATTTGCGGCTGAAATTGTCATCATAAATATTTGAGTTTTCGGGTGCGTGTCGTCGAAACGTACTTTTGTGGTTTCCAAATTGTGTATGATAATGTTGTCTTTTCACTTCACATTGGGCGACATCAAACTTGGTCCGTCCGGTCGTACCCGCTCACGTGCCTTGTTGCTTATATACACGTGCTTCGAGATACACTGATGTAGCAAACGTCGACCAACGTGAAAATCGTTCCCAACCGACTGTTATGAGAAATCTTTCATGTTGGGCAAAATTAGTGGCATCAGTAACTATCGAAATATCTTCAATGAAAGCTCACGTGACTAAAGACGAGACCGCGGCGGACCGATCTACACAATACAAGGTTGATTTCGTTCCACAGATCAAACAACTGTTCAACGCATTGCGTCTGCTGCACGTGTCGATATGGCCGATTCTCACGATCATCATATCACGTGACATACAACAGATCATGCAGAAATGTTTCATAGATCTTGTCGCGTGCAAACGTGGCCGAACGGCTAAACAACGGGTGAGTGCATATCAAACATGGAGATCGAATCCTGTCGATACTTTTTTCACAATGCATTCGACGAATTGTACGGAGTGCTTGATGCAAATATGTATGTAGATGAAATGATCGACTGACGTAAGCTTAAGCTTTATAGAGGTTTATATAATGTACATACATACGTGAGAGTGCACATATACGCGAAAATTTCTTAATTTTGCTTTAATTTCGACGATCGACGTCAACCATTCTGAAATAATCCAAATACGCTTGGCCGTATCAACTTTGAAGACGAGTCCATCGGCACGGACTTGGCTTGGCCATCGGCAAATTTTGGTTCAGATGTAGTTGACAATAATTGCTGGTGCACTAATTTCGACCAGCGTAAAAGTTGTTTGCCTGCATCAAGTAAAAACAACCTTTGCGATGGTCATCGTTTTATTGGTGCACCAGCTCAATTGCAGAATGCAACCGCACATAAATTTGCCAAAGCCATTCCAAGTCCAAATACCAAGTCCATGCTACTAAATTTGCCTTCAAATTTGATCCGGCCCAGTGTGTGTATTTCAGCATCATTTCCAACGCCCGATCCCGCATCCTCCGCGTGCCATCATGTCATCGGTATCATCGCAACCCCGTCCACCCACGGGCACCCATGGGTTGCCGCCGTTGGAACGACATCCGTCTGACGCGTCAGATAGCACCGGCACTGATAGTGGCTGGGAGAGTGGATGCAAGGAGATATCGCCGCCGACGGTGTATGAGTGAGTTTGGGCAGTGGTTTTTAAAAAGAAATTTTTTTTATTAAAAAAAATTTAAAAAAAAAAAGAATTCGTTCCAAAAGTTGAAAAAAAATTTTTTTTTGTTATTTCAAAATTCGAAAATTTCTCTATTTTTTGCTCTAAAAGTGCTATTTTTGCATAAAAATTGCTACTGTTAACATCACCCGACCCTACCATGGGTGTATTGGGTGCCATAATCGTTGTTTTGTGGCATCTAGACATAGTGCACACACTCACATGGCCTCTCATATGATTACACGTGTACATGTGACTGGGTGGGCATGCATTTATCCATGCAACAGACCCGAAAGCAGTGATTCGGTGTGATATTCACTCTATATTTACACTGTTTGTCACATATTTGCATTGGTCGTGTACCAAAAGGCAATAGTTTCACCCAAATTTTCCGTCTTGAGTGTCACAAAGCCACACGAAGGCACCCACACCACGTGGGGGAAGTGTACGGGTGTGTACCTGACTACTGTTGGTACTCATTGACCATTGTTTAGTATTGTTTTCGTGTCGTCAGTGCTTTATATGCACTTACCACACGTTATTGAAGAAAAATGCCACTATTTTTTGTTTTATCGCTCATTTTTTTTCGTTTCGGGCAGTTTTTTGGCTGGAATAAAAAAATCTTTTTTAAATTAAAAAAAATTTTTTTTTTAAAATGGGGTTTGAATAAAAAAATTTTTTTATTAACCACTGAGTTTGGGTTCGATTTGTTATATGATTACAGAATGTAACCGGACAGCAATAAGGCTACATAGCTAAAAACGGTTCAGCGAATAAAAAACGGTTTTATTGTGAAAGCGGCGTTATGCTAGTTGCGGTTCTATTCGATAACGTATCCGGGAACGGAAGATTTGACGCATCATTAAAAAATTTCGCATCTGGATTTGTCTTCCATATTCTGACGCAAGCTGTGTCTTTCAGCCCAACGATTGAGCCAACGCCAAAGACATTCGATTTGTTGCAAGATGATTGGGAATGAGCAAACAATGTAGTTAATATTTGACTTAATGTACACTTTTGGAATTGTGTATAATCGGGCAAAGTGGTCAACTCAAGTGGTCGAATCACTTCGTCAACTCACCCCTAATCCGCACTCACTCACTCACTTGCTGCGAGTTGACGAAGTCATATGACCACAGAGATTGACCAGTGTAATATTACCCACCCACATCATCGTTTCTCACCACATACTAACAGTATCACTAGGTTTTTTTTAGGGCTCCGTATCATTTACGGACCAGTATTAGCTTTGCTTCAGTCTTAGGCTTCGGCATAGGCTGCAGGCTGCACACTCCGCTATCACTCAGTGTAGCCCTAAGCCTAAACATGACCAGAAGTGGAATGCCTAAGCCTAAACCTAGGCTCACCCCAAAAGTGGACCCTAGTGAGCATTGGACCGTAATGAAACGGACTCTTTTTCAGGAAGTCTTGCTTGTTGGTTAAGCATTTTATTCATTTCGTGATTTTATAACATTTAGAACTTTGAATGGGTTTTCGATGACATGTACACGGCGGGTAGACGGACCAGGGTGATCTTGACACTGGTAATCTTGCGATCGTTTCGTGATAGTGACTACATGTGTATTTTGTGAACTTGTACAGCACCTTATATTTCACTCAAATTTAGGTAATGTATGTATGTTGCTTGTTATCATTCGTTTCTATATAATCCATACCATTGGTGAAGAAAACAACTGTTGATTTTGGTCTATGTTAGATTGACCGAAAGATTGTACGTGCGGTTTATCGTTGTGGGCACGCATTGCGTGTTAGATACTTCGGGATGCAGTTTCGGCCAACGATGCCAGACTGCAATGGCCCACATCCCCCACAAAGCACCAGTGCACGTGCGACAGACATAAGACCATCAATCAACCAAAAATTAATTAATTAATTAATTACCGCAAATCAAGCATGATTAACAATGTTATTGAAAACAAAAATAACGTGTTAAAAAACGAAGGCAGTTAAGGCCCAGCAAGTGACTGTATTTTAAAATGTGTAATCTGATGCGCCGAATGGTTTGAGAACAGCAATACACTTCAAGCAACTCGATTACCCGAATCAAACGTTGTTGACCACCATTGAAAACAAAAACAAAGCGTAAAAGAGAGCAAAGGCAACAACTGCCCAAATCACCAGACTAAATTTTGGCGTAACATGATGCGCCGAAATCATTTTTGCGGTTCATAATCAAACGAATAACATATAGAAAACATTTAGCGTTCTCACAGGAAAATCATCGACATTTTAAAAACAGCAATACCTTTCAACCGAACCGATTATCATATCAAAGTGATTTATGAACATTGATTCAAAAACTTTTAAGTGTCAAAGAGCAAAGGCAGTTGTCCAAACCACAGATTAATAATGCGAATGCGTAATGTGATCGGCCGAATTGATATTCGATTGCGTCACACGAATAATATAAAATATTCAGTGTGTTCATAAAAGCAGATAATGCCCGTTTTTAAAAAAAACGATCCCCTTATGTGTGTTAGTAAATGCCCGCGTATGTACCTACCCGGTATGCCCAAAGAAGTTTATATGCGGTACCTACATTGAAAAGCAGCGGGATTCAATCAAAATTTGGTAATTGTGATTTAGCCACTTGCAAATTCTGACCACGTAAAAACAGAATCCAAAACACGCATTGCGCAATATGCCTCTGGTGCACGGGATTAAAGTTGGGGCAAGAAAGCTTTAAAGGGGGCCTTTCACATTTCAAATTGCCTTCAAACTTTGCACGCATTTGAATAGTGTTCAGGGCGTTATTAAACTTTCACGCACGAAGAACCCAATCTGCAGCATGCGACCAGGAGATGCACTTCAAGAGGAACAACCGGGAACAAAGTATACCGCGGACCAGCACAATTTATACCTGCGCATTCAGGCAAGCTGCTTGATCAGAAAGGTGTCAAGGCGAATGAATGTTTCGCATGAAACTTGCAACACCGCTAACTACGGAATTTCGCTTTTCTTTTTATTTCGAATTTCAACGAATTGTTCCAGCGTGACAAGTAGAATTTGAAACATTTAGCAGCCACGCACGAGCAATTCGTTGCAATTCGAAATAAAAAGAAAAGCGAAATTCTATAATGAGGCAGGGGCAAATATCGTGCGAAACATTCTGCGCCTTAACCGCCCTTGTCATCAGGCGAGTTGCCTGAATGCGCAGGTAGAAATTGGGCTGGTCCACATTTGATTTTGTTCCCGGATGTTCCTCTTGAACGGCATCTCCTGGCCGCATGCTGAATGTTAGACCTCCGGTGTGTTTAACTTTGATGACGCCTTTGACCACTGTCTAAACACATGCGAAGTTTGAAGGGGGTTTGAAATGCGAAAGGCCCCTTTAATCTTAATCGTCATCGACCAATAGTATACCTAATAGTTGTCGTTGTCGTGATATCCCAGCCATTCCCACAGCTTCCCGGTCCACGACTTGGCTGACTTTCGACCTTTCCTATCCGGTCGCCGTTGCTGCAGAAACGCGACAAAATTCAGGTACAGTATACTGTATTTACAACACGGTTTCCCAGCCACAAAAGAATGCCAGTAATGCAACTTGTGTGTGTGTGTGTGTGTGTGTGTGTGTGTGTGTGTGTGTGTGTGTGTGTGTGTGTGTGTGTGTGTGTGTGTGTGTGTGTGTGTGTGTGTGTGTGTGTGTGTGTGTGTGTGTGTGTGTGTGTGTGTGTGTGTGTGTGTGTGTGTGTGTGTGTGTGTGTGTGTGTGTGTGTGTGTGTGTGTGTGTGTGTGTGTGTGTGTGTGTGTGTGTGTGTGTGTGTGTGTGTGTGTGTGTGTGTGTGTGTGTGTGTGTGTGTGTGTGTGTGTGTGTGTGTGTGTGTGTGTCAGTCGAACTGGTGATGATGGTCTCTTTCTGTGGATTAGGGAATTCAAAAACAACACGAGCTAGGATAAAATAAGGTCTGTGCGCTGACGTTTCAATAATCCATTTTGATTATGATGAAAGTGACGACATAATGTTTCATCCATGGCGTGACAAAACTTTAATTGTATTGTACTGTGTTAATAGACACCTCTAATTGTATTTCGCTTTAGAACGCCGGACACTGTTTGAGTTTGAGGCGGCACATTTAGGCTGATATTGCAAATGGTGAAATCACTTGTCAACTCACAGCAGCCACGGGTGAGCGCGTGAGAAACATGGTAATACGTGGTATTCGGGGCGGGTGAGTTTACCACGTACAAAACGAGTTGACAAACTGATTTGACCACTTGAGTGTTGACCACACTGTAATATACGGTCGCGAGTTTTACGCCCTTTCAACCTTCTAAAACATCGTGCGTGTGCACTCACGTGTGTTATCAATCCGGAGTGATGGTCGTACGCGTAGACGTTGAATTGCGAATGCTCCACCCGCTGTCCGCGTTCTTCGGCCTCGACGAGCTCGCGAATGGATGCGCCGACATTTTTCAGCTTGTACAATTGTGTCTGCATTTGTTTGACCTCGTGCAGCTGCACCGTGTCAGTACCGCTCTTCACACGTTCGTCCAAGATGCGTTTCGCTTCCTGCAATTGTAGGATTGTGATTTTGTCATTTTCTGCCCATTGCACATAAATGGCGAGAACACCGCCAAGCCAAGGTTACAAGTGTTTTTTTCTGTAAATTGTGCTTTGTTTCTTAATTTATGCATGCTGCATTCACAATACTTTACTTCTCTGTGCACAGAGTTATATTTAGTCCTCACATAGATATTGGTCGCACAATGGCTATATGAGAATCCATCCCCCTATTTTTCCTGCATCGTCAAGAGGGATTTCTGGTAATTTTTTCGAATTGAACCAGGTTTTGACAAGCAGTTCTTTTCTCTTTCTTTTCCCGCTTTATTTATCGGGAGTGATCAACGTGTGTGTGTTGTATATCGATTTCACACATAAAGCGTGTAATACGTGGCTACAGTAACCCGAGCCCGAACCATTTTGGTTGCTTGGAATTCAGGGTGAAACTTCGACACACGTGCGTTTCTCATTCTTCTCACTGATAAGAATGCAAAGTGCTTGTGAAAACCTGGTTCAATTTGAAAAAAAATTGCCAAATATCAGCCTTGTCAATGCAAGAAAATTAGGGGGATGGATTCTCATATAGTCGTTGTGCGACCAATACCAAGAAACTGAAATATAGGCGGGTGTGTTTTCGATACGTTCAATGCGCTGAGCACGCGCTGTGCTATTGATAACGTTTGACATAAAAATCAACAAAATTCAGAGCATGACGCATGTTTTGGGAATTGAATCTCCTCGAGGCACTGGTTTTCATTTTCCTGTTGGCTTTATTGTGATGAAAACTACAGTGTCAAATCGCAAAAATTCTCGTTCCAATCATTTCCGTGCTGTTATGGTACCCAGATGTAAATATTTTGTCTTGTCCTCTTCACCTGTTGTATTGATGTCCAATGTGTACGATTGTTTGCCTGCTGATATTGTTGTGTCCAAATTTTCGAAATTTTATAAGTGGTGTCCAGTGATGAAGCTGTACTGTATGGGAAAGAAAAGTCGTAATTGCATAACGTTCAAATCGTGTTGTGGTATGGCGTGTAAATATTATTGTGTGCGCTGGTTGTTTGTTTTGTTGTTTTCTTTTTTGCACCTCCACTCCAGTGCCAGTTGTGTAAGGGCGCGGCCATGCAAACGCGGGCGCGGGTCGCGGGTCAGAAAAATATTCTATGTTTTAGACCCGCTCCGCGTTTGCATGGCCGCACTTGCGGGCGCGGGTCGCGGGTCAGAAAAATATTCTATGTCCCAGACCCGCGCCCGCGTTTGCATGGCCGCACTTGCGGGCGCGGGTCGCGGGTCAGAAAAATATTCTATGTCCCAGACCCGCGCCCGCGTTTGCATGGCCGCACTTGCGGGCGCGGGTCGCGGGTCAGTCGAAACATTTCTTTGGCTGGGCTTGTAGCGCGCGAAAACTGTAGAGTTTTAAAGGGGGCCTTTCGCATTTCAAACCGCCTTCAAACTTTGCACGCATTTGAATATTGTTCAGGGCGTTATTAAACTCTCACGCACCAAGAACCCAATCTGCAGCATGCGACCAGGATATGCACTTGAAGAAGAACATCCGGGAACAAAGTGTGCGGCGGACCAGCCCAATTTATACCTGCGCATTCAGGCAAACTGCTTGATCAAAAAGGTGTCAAGGCGAATGAATGTTTCGCATGAAACGTGCAACACCACTAACTATGGAATTTCGCTTTTCTTTAGATTTCGAATTTCAACGAATTGTTCCAGCGCGACAAGCAGACCTTGAAACATTCAAGGTCACGACGTTCACTAAACAACACGTTATCTCCAACAGCCACGTAAATATGCCAGCTCACAAACCAACCACAGCCTGACTGACACGTATCACAGCAAAACACACACAATAAGAACACGCGCACGTGGGAATGTTTCATGATATTGGTGGCAGGCAACAGGGAAGGCTTAAACATCACTCTCTAGCCAACAGCCGGCATAATGCACTGCACTAAAGAACAGAATTTATTGTGGCGACAAGACTAAACAGTTCGTCTGCTTTAAAGGGGAAATTGCACATTCCTAATCGCCTTTCAAACTCTACAAGTGTTTAGACAGTTGTGTGGGCATCATGAAAGCCAATTACTTGGTACAAACTCTCAAACATGTACCCAGGAGAAGCAGTTCAAAGGGAACAATCGGGAAGAAAATTCGGCGCGGACCGGCCGAATTTCCACCTGCGCATTCAGGCAAATTGCCTGATCAAAAAGCTGTCAAGGCGACAGAATGTTTCGCACGATTCTTGAAACTCACTAACTATAGAATTTCGCTTTTCTTTATATTTCGACGAATTGTTCCAGCGTGACAAGCAGAGCATGAAACATTTAGCAGACACGCTGGAACAATTCGTTGAAATTCGAAATATAAAGAAAAGCGAAATTCTATAGTTAGTGAGTTTCAAAAAACATGCGAAACATTCTGTCGCCTTGAGAGCTTTTTGATCAGGCAATTTGCCTGAATGCGCAGGTAGAAATTCGGCCGGTCCGCGCCGAATTTTGTTCCCAGTGGCTTGTCTTAAACGGAATCTCCCGGGTACATGTTTGAGAGTTTGTACCAAATTATTTGACTTTTGTGATGCCCACATTGCTGTCTAAACACTTGTAAAACCTGAAAGGCGATTAGGAATGTGCAATTTCCCCTTTAAAACTGTGGTGTTCGCGCGCTACAAGCCCAGCCAAAGAAATGTTTCGAGTGACCCGCGACCCGCGCCCGCAAGTGCGGCCATGCAAACGCGGGCGCGGGTCTGGGACATAGAATATTTTTCTGACCCGCGACCCGCGCCCGCAAGTGCGGCCCTGCAACCGCGGGCGCGGGTCTGGGACATAGAATATTTTTCTGACCCGCGACCCGCGCCCGCAAGTGCGGCCATGCAAACGCGGAGCGGGTCTAAAACATAGAATATTTTTCTGACCCGCGACCCGCGCCCGCGTTTGCATGGCCGCGCCCTTATGTTGTCACTATTATGATATTGCATTACTTTTCATGCAAGTGTACCACAGCTCTTTGTGTAATTTGTGCCAGCTAAATTGTAAACACGTAGGTACTCATCGTTACTGTCACGCCTCGAGCGGTTGTTGATGTTTACCCTTTTCGTGTCTGAAACGAAATGAAGTACTACTACAACTACTACTTACAACTGGTTTCGCAATACTGATCACATTACGCTGAGTTCTATACATTTTTTGCATTCTTTCGAGATAAATTCTCACCGTGTACTGTCGCAGGTGCTGCTTTAAATGCTCGATCAGGTCTGGTTTGCGGAACATCGGGTCGATGCGCTCGTTTTCTCTGATGTTGTGGTTGAGATAGTCCTCGATGACGTCGTTGTAGGTGAGAATGGCGTTCTGACGCAGATACGAGCCGAATCTAGCACTGATTCTGTTGATCTCTTGTTGTTCGTATTCATATTCCCTCTTGGTGCGCTCGTACGCTTCCAACGCTTTCTTTTTCAATTCGATGCTGCCAACGTTCTGCTTGATTGCGTCGCGTACATTTGGATCCTCCAACTTGATCTGCTCGGTTTCCTGATCAGAACAGAGAACTTGTGTTGTTTTGCTTTTACTTGTGTTGTTTTAGGCCTGAAAAGGGCACTGTTGGGTACCAAGATTCTACTTTGTATTCTGAATGGGTACTGTTCCTCACTCAAAGACCACAAGAAAAAAATACTGGTGAAGCATTATGATGCACGCTGCATCATGAGGCGTCAAAAAGGTTCGGTTGGTTTTTTTGCTTCAAAAAACTTGCATCATAAAAAGAGTGAAAACAGAATATCGAATAAAAAGAGATCGGAACCAGGCATGGGGACAATACCGATATTTTTCGACCCAAGCCAATACCAAGTGTCCAGTGGGTCAGTAATTTATATTTTTGAAAAAAGACGTTTTTTCAGGCAAATTACCAACCAGTATAGTCCAGCCACGTGCTCATGAGACGACTCCTTTTAAAGCTTGCTTGGCCAGATTCAAAAATGCGCCGGCTACACGGGTTTTCGCAAACAAAAGAAGGAGATTGGGCCGAGAGACATGATGACAAGTTCCAGCTGGCTGACCTCAATTTGTTGCGTGCTTGCGCGAACAGCAACATCGTTCAACACACAAATGTTTTGGGAGTCAAAAGGGAATTTACGCACCGAGGTGGAGAGCGTGTTTTTAAAAAATACATGCGTTTCTCTTTCTTTCATTTCCGAAACACGTGGAACCTGATCATTATTGGATCCGTTCAAGTCAACTTCAAAATAAGGGTGATATTTTCGAAACGGTGTAAAGGTCAGTTGGGCGCAAAGGTCGGTCTAAAGTTCGGTCGAAAGCTCGGTAGGCGTAGCTCGGTGTAAACGTGAAACATTATTCTAAACCTGTTATTAACGTTGAATGTTTCAAGTTTACACCGAGGTCTATCACACTGAGCTGTCGACCGAGCTTTCCACCGACCTTTACACCCAACTGACCTTTACACCGTTTCGAAATTATCACCCTAAGTCGTCTCATGAGTCCGTGGCTGGACTATACTCAAGGAATTCAGGAAACACCTACCTACTTTCAGGCAGTTGTTTTGCTGGTTTTACAGCTTAACAAGTGCCGCGTGTGCATCGTAGGCCCGAAAACGCCTTGTTTTCACCTGCTTTAGCTCTGAAATCAATCTGGCTCCGGAAAACCCGTTTTTACCGTATAAACACCTTTTTTGGAATTCGCCAGAAGCTTCCGAAATAAGGTGTTAAGAAGAACAACACACGTCCTGTGGAGCCCATCGAGCGGCTTTATAAACACCTTTTATGGGAAATTTCTTAAGTTTCCGAAATAAGGTATTAAGAAGAGCAACACACGTCCTGTGGAGCACAGCAGCCCAGCGGGCGACATATAAACATCTTTTATGGGAAATTTCGCAGCAATATATGAACGGAAGTTTCCGAAATCACGTGTTTTGAAGAACTACACATATGTATACTTTGGAGCACAACAGCCCAACGGGCGGCTTATAAACACCTTTTATGGGAAACTGTTCAAGTTTCCGAAATAAGGTGTTAAGAAGAACAGCACACGTCCTGTGGAGCCCATCGAGCGGCTTTATAAGCACCTTTTATGGGAAATTTCTCAAGTTTCCGAAATAAGGTGTTTTGAAGAACTACACATGTACTTTGGAGCACAACAGCTCAGCGGGCGGCTTATAAACACCTTTTATGAAAAATTTCTCAAGTTTCCGAAATAAGGTGTTAATAAGAACAACACACGTCCTATGGAGCACATTATCCCGAACGGGCGGCTTCATAAACACCTTTTATGGAAAATTTCTCAAGTTTCCGAAATAAGATGTTAAGAAGAACAACACACGCTCTGTGGCGCCCATCGAGCGGCTTTATAAACACCTTTTATGGGAAATTTCTCAAGTTTCCGAAATAAGGTGTTTTGAGGAGCTACACATGTACTTTGGAGCACAACAGCTCAGCGGGCGGCTTATAAACACCTTTTACGGAAAATTTCTCAAGTTTTTCCCCATTTTGAAAAAAGTCTCCATAAAAAGGGTATTTTGGCGATATTGATTTGACAACATTGGCAAAAAATTACAGATTTTAGGCCTAAAAAATGCCCATTTTAGACCTGGCGGCAGGCGTACCATGGAGGGGGAACAGGCGTACCCGAGAGGGGCCCCTCCCCCAGGAACTGCACTATTCGGACGATTTTCCAAATAAGCCCCATGAGGCTCTTTTTGTGATTTATATTGCTCACTGCTCACAGAACTTTATCACAGATTGGTATTTTGAGGATTTTCCAACACGTCCTGTGGAGCACAGCGGGCACCGTATAAACACCTTTTTTGGGAATTCGCCAGAAGTTTCCGAAATAATGTGTTAAGAAGAACTACACATGTCCTGTGGAGCCCATCGAGCGGCTTTATAAACACCTTTTATGGGAAATTTCTCAAGTTTGCGAAATAAGGTATTAAGAAAACAACACACGTCCTATGGAGCACAACAGCCCAACGGACGGCTTCATAAACACCTTTTATTGAAAATTTCTCAAGTTTCAGAAATAAGGTGTTCAGAAGAACAACACACGCCCTGTGGAGCCCATCGAGCGGCTTTATAAACACCTTTTATGGGAAAAACCACTGTACCAGGATGGAGCGCCCACACAATCGACATTCCACGAAACATTACGCTGCAAACTGAAAAGCGGTGACACCACAAACACCGAAACCAAGCGGTCAACAGGCTGATGCAAGCCATTTTCACCGCCTGAATTTCGGGATTGACTTCATTGTGCATCAAGATCTGTCTGCCGGACCTTTTGGACGCACGTTGACGCGTCTTGATGCATCATGATGTTTTTCTCTTATACTCCTGCATCATGATACATTATTGTGCGTCAAAATGCTTCACCAGTATTTTTTTCTTGCGGACACACACACACAACTGCTTTCAAACTGACCTGAATGTATCTGATGTGCATGTGCTGGTCCCACGAACAGCCACAATTGGTGCACTGCAGATCGTTCATTGCCCTGCAACGTTGAAGCTCGACTTGCGGTACCTAAATAATTGATCAGTTGTTGGTAAAATAAGCTACCGCTGGCGACAAATCAGTCTAGGTTGGGCAAAAACGACAGCGTTTTGGTTTTCTAAAACTTAAAACGCGTTTATTTTGCTTTAAAACACATGAAATTTCTTTATTTAACCATGTTTTCTTCCTAAAGTGGACATTTTTCGACTTTCTTGTGGATGTTTCTGCATTTGGACATTTCTTAAGAAAAAATTATGATTCCTGGATCTGATATCACATTAGGATTCCTGTATGTGAAGAGATTTTAGTTTGTCTTATACGTTTTCGAATGTTTTTCAAGAAATCTGGGTTCAAGCGGCTGACTGTGGTAGGGGAAACTAGTTTAGAATAATGAACGCAGGAAACTTGCGGAACATTATGCATTCACTCTATTCTTGGCACAGCGAAATCAATTTTAGCGGAGGAAAAGAAAAAAGACACTATTTGAGGCGTCTACCTTATCCGGCATCACATCAGTCAAATAGCAGTGATCGTGGCAGACGGTCTTATATTTGATCTGATTCTGGTTGGTGTTGGGTATGCGCGACACTTCAACACATTCGGCCGCCGTGCACACCGTGCGAGGATAATCGATCGGTTTCGGCTTCAGTTGCAAATGAGGCACCATTAGCTTGTCGGACAAGTCTTTGCCTTTGCCTTTCAGTCGTTTCACCTGAATTCGATACTACACATTGTTTCACAAAGGTTTGTCCTCGGCATCGAACCACTGAGTGACTTTACTCAGGAAACCAGCAA
>JASAMV010007959.1:0-30654 GCA_030248065.1 Rhynchonema sp. JSB1_4 | reverse complement strand
ACCAACAAGTGCCATTCTCTGAGACGATGCGCATTCAGTGCGCTATAAATGATGGTACCTAGGGTGTCAAATACATACCTGGCGGTAAATTAAAAAAAATAAATAACTTGACAAGTTACCATGTTCCTCAAAAGCATGGACATGCGCGTGGGGGTGGGGCACTGCGTTGGTTTTGTTTCAGTGGTGGGTGAAGACGCAGACACAAGCGTGTCTCCATTGTTAGAACCCCATAGTGAAATCGAAACACAAAATTGGCCTCATGTCACGATAACCACCGACTCATATATCCTGCCAAAAAGTACAACATCCTTAAACTAACCCCCACACCTCATTGCGCTCATGTGCGTTGAATACTTGAGAAAAGTCTGATGGTCGACATTTTCTTAGTTAGAACCATTGCTTGCCGGAACTGAAAACTTTCTGTGGCTGATTTATCCGTGGTTGTCTTTTTGGCGCTTGCGCGATATAAAAGAACGACACAAGAAAGAAAATGCCCCAAGGGCATAAAAGAAATATGGTTCCCTGGCTGACTGGCATAAAAGAACGATACTAGCTTGCACCACTTTGCTGATGTTTCATTAGGCACTGGAATAAACGTAAGTGTGTTCTGAGCTGTTTGATACCGAAACAGTAGACATTGAACCATATTCCCGGCGCGAACTCTTTGAATCAACACCCAGCCGATATCGAAACTTTGTGCAAACCCACATATTTAGGCAACTGTTTCTTCTTTTCAACCTCACGACGGTAACTGTGCAGTCTTCGGCTGCGCACGATGGTTCAACAAGGAGAGAAATAAAGAGAATATTGCAATCTTTCAATATCTCCGTGCCCTGTGTCTCTGGTGGCAAGACAGCACGCGCCGGGAATATGGTTCAATGTCTACTGTTTCGGTATCAAACAGCTCAGAACACACTTACGTTTATTCCAGTGCCTAATGAAACATCAGCAAAGTGGTGCAAGCTAGTATCGTTCTTTTATGCCAGTCAGCCAGGGAACCATATTTCTTTTATGCCCCTTGGGGCATTTTTCTTTCTTGTATATGTTATAGCTAGGTCTGATATAAGAGGGATACCTGAACGAAAAGTCATTTTTATCCATTGCTTGAAAATACGGCACATGTCCAACCATGTATCAGTCAAATCAGCGCACAAAAATTTTGACTTTTTTGTTCACGGAGCCAGCAAAACCAAGTGAGAAAACCTGCGTGTATTTGACGCACGCAGCGCGCGATTTTTTTTGAAATTTACAGCGTTCGTGTTCGAGGGCCAAAATCTTGTGACTTGGGTTTTTTCCTTCTCGTGACTTTTGGGAGGGGGCACGGTGCGTAACCTCTGAGCGGCTGGAGGGGGTGGGTACCCTATACGTACCCGACGCCATTGTGCTTGTTCAAATTTGGCACCGTATCAGTCAAAGCAGTAGAAATGCGCGAAGCGCGCAAAATTGACTTTTTGTTTCACCACTAGAAGTCAGTAAAAATGCGTGTATTTGACGCGCGAGGCGAGCGATTTTTTACCGTTGAAGTGTTCGAGAGTGAAAATCTTGCGATTCAGGGGGTCCTTTTTCCTTCTTGTGACTTCTCAGAGGGGGTACGGTACCCCCTAAACGGCCGGGGGGTACCTGTACCCCCTTTTCTACGCCCCTGGCTGTTGTGAAAAACCCAAATACTTTCCAACTTTGGGGTGTGACTTCGTATGGACCGGAGAGTGCCCTTGGCTGATTATCAGAATTGATCCTACCTCCCCATCGGCTTAGTCCTTGGTTATTCGTGTTATTCAGTTTGCGCCAGGGTTTGTCCCAAACGTATACTTCTGTTCTCCATCCCACGTTGGACGAATTTTTGTCGATCGATTCCCTGTGGTCGTTGTACCCCCCGATTGAATAAATGAGCCGATTCAGAGTGACCAGCATGCTTTCATAGTTGAGAGGCGGGAACGGTGCGGTGCTGTTCGGGAAGTTGAAGAAGAACAGCTTGGAAAACGTCACCTGCCCGCTTGAGGTCACGTTCATGTACTGGGTGGCATTGTAGTAAACCAGCAGGTACGTCACTGGAATATGGTAGTGGGTGGGTGATTGACATGTCAGTCGCAGGCGACAGAATGACAGTCAGTCAGAATTGCAAGACCTCCACTATGAAATGGGCAGTTTGTCTGAAAGCTGTGCGACACCACTTATTTTCACGTTAAATCAATGAAAAATTGAACAATAAGCCCAAAAACAAGTGGAAAGCGGTACCACCTCAGTGCTGCGGTATATGGCCCGTGAGTGGCCTGATTGTCACGAACACCACCGACGGCCACCACAAGGCGGGCGGGAAACGAAAACACAAGACAAAAGAAAACGTCATTCTAATAAAAAAAGAAAACCAGACAAGTCAATCATCATTTTATAAGGCGTCACACCGTCTTCGGCCACGTCCTGCGTTTCCACCATTTCCCCAGCGCGGCACAACGGCACCGCAACGAACACAATCACAATGAACGTTGAGTGAAACATCATTGGGACAGTCGCTGGTCCAGTTTTGTCAAGTTCGAAGTGTTCTCTTGCAGCGAAACTAAAACCCTTGATGACACCGAACTTCCAATAAATACTGTCGGCGAATACCATAATCATCGTTAATGACCTGGTTCCCATATAGGTAGGCTCCCGAAAACATGTGTCCTGTTATCAGTCGCATCATTAAGGGATTGTGTTTGGAGATAAAAACAAGTCATTTTTCGATTTTTTATCTTGAAATTTTTCAGTGCGCGTGAAAATAATCCAACAGTCTTGCTTTATGTGAGTTCACACTATTTATACAATCAAACGCATGGCGTGCCTGTGTGATGATAAACAACAGAAAACAGCATTGGGTAATCACAAGTTTTTTTATGAATCAATAACTTTGCGACACCCTTCGTGATGAAAAAATCCCCGTCGGGCCAACACGTAAGCGGGCATGAGATCGTTGAGCATCTGGTTACAAACACCGCACGGCCGTTGGAACAGCACGCTGTATTCTGCTAGAATTCTGCAAAAAAATCGAATGCTTTTATCAGCTGAGAAATACGATATCGAGCAAACAATCTTACAAAGTTCACTACTTTCGGATCTACACGCAGAGGCTGAAGAGTAGCACAACGATATTGCGGTGATTAGGGTTCGGTGTGCTCGACGACCAATTGGAAAAAAACATAATTTCAAGGCAGAAAATCAGCTGGAAACGAAGACGAAACAACTTCAGGATGCGCACCTGAGGACTTTTTCCAAATAGGTGAACAGGTAGGCCGGTCTGTCATACATGGCCGGATCGGGCATACAAGAACTGAGAATGCTGCCGTTGAAGACCGCTGACAGACGACGGAACACGAGATGGCGACTTTCGATCGATAGGTCGAACTGAAATGTGAAATTGCCAATTGATATCTTGCCAGTCGGCTTCGTTTCAGTTGAGACTTTGATAAATTTATCGGGTGTCATCATCGAAAATTAGGCGGCCTTCACAATGCACACATAGAGCGGATCGAGGATCCAAAAAAACACAAAACTAAGAAATACGCAAAAATAGAATCAGTTCTCCTTAAAAAAAGGCGTTTTAAGGGTCACTTTAATCCGCGATCCGCAACTGGCGTTTTGCATTGTGAAGGCAAATGCGGAGAGTGGATCGCCTTTCCTTCGATCCGCCCCACGGCGTGTGCATGGTGAAGGTCGCTTGGAGACTGAGATGCCTGACGCTTGGCTGGTTTACGCTCATTTGGTTTACTGCTGGCGGAGCCAGCGTTCGCTGCAGCCCAAACACGATCGCCAAAAACATTTCCCTGCAACTAGGTGTGGAAATTATCAAAAACATGAACCAACCTTGCCCCGCTCATCAAACGTTTCGGTCGGTCCTTTGGCGAGAAACCATTGCGGCATGCATGTCTGCGGTCGGAGTAGCATTATGCAACGCATCACACACGCTGTCGGCCCCGATGGTGCCGCACCAGGTTGCACGGGCTCGGCATTGCAGTACACGTAAATCTATGAAACATCACAAAACTACTGGGCAAATTGTGCCATTTTGTGTGAAACATTCACTCACAAGCAGTTGCGACGGACCCTGTTCGATGATTTTGAGCGATTTGAGCTGTTGCTGCAGCAGATTCAGACGTTGTCGATAGTAGCTGAAACGCGCTCGAGTAAAATAGCAATCATAACAGAAAAAATGCCATCCAAAAAAAAACAGAAAGGGAAACAATAAAGTTGCGCACTCCTGCATGCCAAAATCGACGGCCGGCGGTCGGATCGGTTGGAAGTACGACGTGTTCCTGGCCAACGGCAGTGAGTTGGTGATGTGTATTTGTTTGAGTCGTTCACGACCAAATGTTTCAACGACCGTCAATGCCTCGCAACGATGCAAACAGGTCAATGTTGAGTCATACAGATTGTCCATGTCCTGAAATCGGAGGGCCAGTTCACGTTTTGCATGGCCACGTGACGAACCGAAAGAACTCAAAAGGACAAGGCAGTGTGTAAGGTGATCAATTCTGATGCTGTCGAATCGAAACCATTCATAATTTGGCCGAACAGCTCAGACGCACAGCATTCATTGGCAAATCTTCCACTGTGTGTCGGTTTTTTGCCTTTATTACGTTGAATCTAACATTAGACATGCAGACAACGTTCACGAATGTCAACCCAGTGCTCACCCGTTGCCCTTGTTAGAATCCCAAAGGACTAGGCTGGTTCGCAATGTTGCAGGGGACACAGAAGTCACTTCTTCATAATTCTGGTACCGCTGCGATCGAGCTTCACAACTTTTGATTTCTATACCAGACCTGTGCCCTTTGAAACATCAGCAGGCCAGATTTCTCTCTCACCCGCAAAGTGATGCATGCTACCTAAACGGTTCCGCATGCCAAAAAACCTAACTCGCATCCCATCCCGCATACGTTGTGAAACTGAAGAAAATGGAAAATTGCCAAATGAAAATAAAATTAACGTGCAGCCAAACCTGATCGTTGTACATGTCACACGCACTGTCGGCCACAATACGACCAAAGGCCGTGTGGAGAGTCAACGGACGATGCACAGTTAGTTGCGAAAACATGTCCATGTATTTTTGAAGA
Organism: Rhynchonema sp. JSB1_4; assembly: GCA_030248065.1. NCBI lineage: Eukaryota > Metazoa > Nematoda > Chromadorea > Monhysterida > Xyalidae > Rhynchonema > Rhynchonema sp. JSB1_4. Next base: position 25,567 of record JASAMV010007959.1, on the reverse strand, counting down.
TTGCTGAAATGAATGGAAAGCGGTTGGATTGCAGCAATAAGCCAGAATTGCACTTCCACACCACACGCCAGGCACAAGGCAGGAACAGGAAATGTGACGTCACGAGATGATTTATAGGCCTATTCGTGCTCTATAGTTAAATCAAAAGAAACAGTAAATATATGTTCAAAATTCTACATATGCAAAGATCACCTGACCTGCCAAGCTTTAGACATGAATAAACATTTCTAGGGCAACGGTAGCGAAGTCGACAAGGCACAAGCACCGAAATAAAAAGAGGGACGAACGCGTAGCGGTCCAAAACATCACTCAATCGAGCGCGAAACGCCTGCGCGAACGCCCTCGCCGCCGCGTGCACGTCGGTCTTGTCGTTTTCCTCGTTTTCAAACGGTTTCACACCTGAAGGGTCAGCAATTATTATGATAACGGGATTTGAAAGCGACGCATGTGTGTGCGGCCTGTGGGGCGAATAGGGCCGGGGCTGTGGGCCAGGGCAGTGAGTTCCTGGTCCGGCGCGGCGGTTAGTGTACCTACCCCTTTTTTCCGTGCGGGGTTAGTGTACCTCCTGGGGGGAAGGGGGCGGGGAAGACCCAAATCCAGGAAAAAGTCACTTTTTGAGTAGAAAAATTGACGATTTTTACCCCTTTTTGGAAAATTCTCCATAAAAAGGGTATTTTGGACTTTTAATATTGACCTAAAATCACCCATTTTAGGCCTAAAAATGGCCATTTTAGGCCTAAAAATGCCGATTTTAGGCAAAAATTGAGGCGGTTATTACTATTACCTTGTGCGGGGTTGTTATTGGGGGGCCCCTCCCCAGGATACCTGGCCAGGTGTTGCGTTGTGTATATGTACTCGAGACGTCGGTAAAAAAATAGAATGTGTGAAACGTAAGATGTCTGTCCGTTAAATTGCTGTTTTTACCTTTTGCGTGAAAATTTTTACTAAAACAACTAAAATGCTCCTTTTAGTCATAACATAAAACACACATACTACGCTTATAGCGTAGTTCTCGGGGAGAGGACGGGTCCCCCTCTTTTCGCCATCTCCCCCCTCGTGTGTACACAATTACCCTATTCCCTTTTTGCCTAAAAAGTAATTTTAGTCTAAAATTGCACTTTTAGTCCTAAAATTTTTTTTGTCAATTTGTCAAAAGTCGCCAAAATACCCTTTTATGAAGAATTTTTCCAAAGGCAAAAATAAGTGAAATTTCGACCTCAAAAAGTGACTTTCCTAATTTGGGTCTTCCTCCCCCGCCTTTTCCCCCTCGGGGAAAGCAATCTCTCCGTCCGAAAAATCTTTTTTTTTTGGGTGTGTTGTGGTTTTCTGGGGGGGGGGGGGGCTTGTTTTTTTTTTTTTGCTTTTTTGCTTTGAAAAATCTCTTTTTGTTTTTCTTTAAAATCTTTTTTCTCTTTGCTTTTATTGTATCCTTTTTTTTTGTTTTTTTTTTTTTTTTTTTTATTTTTTTTTTTCTTTTTTTGTTTTTGTTTTTTTCTGCTTTTTTGTCTTTTTTGCTTTCTCCCGCCCCCCCCGTTTCTGCTTGTGTTGCTGTTTCTGCTTAGGGAGTCGCTTGTGGTCTGTGTGCGCGCCGTCTCTGTGGTCTGTGGGGGTGGGGTGGGCGGGTCCGGGGGTCGGGCAAGAATGGAGTATTTCCGACAATACGGCACGTCCATTTCTTCGCCGGGGTCGGAGTCGGAAATCTACCGTTCTGAAAAATCTAGATCGACCCTTGTGCAGACAGAATGTCAGTTACATCATCAGCTGCTAGTCAGCCGCAACAACAACCACGACCAATTCCTGATGCCCTCACGCCGATCGAGGCCGCCGAACACGCACTCAAACAAATCAGGGATCTGCGACGCGCCGTCAAAAATGTGTTTCGATTCACATCTTCAGGTTGTTTCACATTTCTCATGGTCCCTTGCGCTGTGGTACAGTTGCAGGTGGAACAAAACTGTTTTTGCATAGGCCAATGCAACAAACCGATATTTTTCATTCCGGATCCGGACACTGGAAAAATATCGGAAACTTTCGGAAAAATTTCCAAATTATCCAAAAAAAAAATTTATTTTCAATCCAAAAAAATGGACACGGTGGTTTTTCGGTTTTTGTTCTCTTCCGTCCGCAACCACACTTAAGGAACCCTGTGGGCAAAATAACCTATTTTTGAAACGTGTTTGGCTGGCTTGTTTATTCTCAACAACAGTCTAGTTCCTGGGGGGGAGGGGGGTCCCCCTCGGGTACGTCTGTTCCCCCTCTATGGTACGCCTACCCCACTGTTCCCCCTCCGGGTACGTCTGCTCCCCCAATTTTTACCTAAAATAGGCACATTTTGGCCTAAAATAGGCATTTTTAGACATAAAATGAGTGATTTTTAGGTCAATGTCGTCAAAAATCGCCAAAATACCCTTTTTATTGAGATTTTTTTCCTAAAAGGGGCAAAAATGAGCCAAATTTTTGACCTCAAAAAAATGACTTTTCTCCAAATTTGGGTCCTCCCCCTTCCCCCCCCAGGCGGGTACGTCTGTTCCCCCTCCGGACCAGGAACTACACTGCTCAACAAGTAGTTCCTGGTCCGGAGGGGATATAGCGGACCCCCTTTTTTTCGGACGGAGAGATTGCTTTCCCCCCGAGGGGGAAAAGGCGGGAGGAAGACCCAAATTCAGGAAAGTCACTTTTTGAGGTCGAAAATTTGACTTATTTTTGCCCCCGTTTTGGAAAAAATTCTTCATAAAAAGGGTATTTTGGCGACTTTTGACAACATTGACCAAAAACACACATTTTAGGACTAAAAGTGCCAATTTTAGACCTAAAATTACCTTTTTAGGCAAAAAGGGAGATAGGGTGATTGTGTACCACACGAGGGGGGGGAGATGGCGAACAAGAGGGGGACCCCGTCCTCTCCCCGAGAACTACGCTGATAAGCGTAGTATGTGTGTTTTATGTTATGACTGAAAAGGAGCCATTTTCAGTTGTTTTAGTCCAAAAATTTTCACCGCAAGAAGGCTACAAAACAGCACATTTTAACGGATCAGGACATCTTACGTTTCGACACCATTCTATTTTTTTACCGACGTCATCGAGGTACACTAGTACATCAACGCAACACCCTGGCCCAGTGTAGTTCCTGGGGGGAGGGGGTCCCCCCCTAAGGTACACTAACCGCCGCCACCAAGGTACACTAGTACACTAACCGCCTCAATTTTTGCCTAAAATCGGCATTTTTAGGCCTAAAATGGCCATTTTTAGGCCTAAAATGGGTGATTTTCAGGTCAATGATGTCAAAAGTCGCCAAAATACCCTTTTTATGGAGAATTTTTCCCAAAAAGGGGTAAAAATCGGCCAATTTTTCTACCTCAAAAAGTGACTTTTTCCTGGATTTGGGTCTTCCCCCCCCCTTCCCCCCAGGGAGGTACACTAACCGCCGCACGGAAAAAAGGGGTAGGTACACTAACCGCCGCGCCGGACCAGGAACTACACTGCCCTGGCCCACAGCCCCGGCCCTATTCGCCCCACAGGCCGCACACACATGCGTAGCTTTCAAATCCCGTTATCATAATAATTGCTGACCCTTCAGGTGTGAAACCGTTTGAAAACGAGGAAAACGACAAGACCGACGTGCACGCGGCGGCGAGGGCGTTCGCGCAGGCGTTTCGCGCTCGATTGAGTGATGTTTTGGACCGCTACGCGTTCGTCCCTCTTTTTATTTCGGTGCTTGTGCCTTGTCGACTTCGCTATCGTTGCCCTAGAAATGTTTATTCATGTCTAAAGCTTGGCAGGTCAGGTGATCTTTGCATATGTAGAATTTTGAACTATATTTACTGTTTCTTTTGATTTAACTATAGAGCACGAATAGGCCTATAAATCATCTCGTGACGTCACATTTCCTGTTCCTGCCTTGTGCCTGGCGTGTGGTGTGGAAGTGCAATTCTGGCTTATTGCTGCAATCCAACCGCTTTCCATTCATTTCAGCAATCTTCAAAAATACATGGACATGTTTTCGCAACTAACTGTGCATCGTCCGTTGACTCTCCACACGGCCTTTGGTCGTATTGTGGCCGACAGTGCGTGTGACATGTACAACGATCAGGTTTGGCTGCACGTTAATTTTATTTTCATTTGGCAATTTTCCATTTTCAATTTCAGTTTCACAACGTATGCGGGATGGGATGCGAGTTAGGTTTTTTGGCATGCGGAACCGTTTAGGTAGCATGCATCACTTTGCGGGTGAGAGAGAAATCTGGCCTGCTGATGTTTCAAAGGGCACAGGTCTGGTATAGAAATCAAAAGTTGTGAAGCTCGATCGCAGCGGTACCAGAATTATGAAGAAGTGACTTCTGTGTCCCCTGCAACATTGCGAACCAGCCTAGTCCTTTGGGATTCTAACAAGGGCAACGGGTGAGCACTGGGTTGACATTCGTGAACGTTGTCTGCATGTCTAATGTTAGATTCAACGTAATAAAGGCAAAAAACCGACACACAGTGGAAGATTTGCCAATGAATGCTGTGCGTCTGAGCTGTTCGGCCAAATTATGAATGGTTTCGATTCGACAGCATCAGAATTGATCACCTTACACGCTGCCTTGTCCTTTTGAGTTCTTTCGGTTCGTCACGTGGCCATGCAAAACGTGAACTAGCCCTCCGATTTCAGGACATGGACAATCTGTATGACTCAACATTGACCTGTTTGCATCGTTGCGAGGCATTGACGGTCGTTGAAACATTTGGTCGTGAACGACTCAAACAAATACACATCACCAACTCACTGCCGTTGGCCAGGAACACGTCGTACTTCCAACCGATCCGACCGCCGGCCGTCGATTTTGGCATGCAGGAGTGCGCAACTTTATTGTTTCCCTTTCTGTTTTTTTTTGGATGGCATTTTTTCTGTTATGATTGCTATTTTACTCGAGCGCGTTTCAGCTACTATCGACAACGTCTGAATCTGCTGCAGCAACAGCTCAAATCGCTCAAAATCATCGAACAGGGTCCGTCGCAACTGCTTGTGAGTGAATGTTTCACACAAAATGGCACAATTTGCCCAGTAGTTTTGTGATGTTTCATAGATTTACGTGTACTGCAATGCCGAGCCCGTGCAACCTGGTGCGGCACCATCGGGGCCGACAGCGTGTGTGATGCGTTGCATAATGCTACTCCGACCGCAGACATGCATGCCGCAATGGTTTCTCGCCAAAGGACCGACCGAAACGTTTGATGAGCGGGGCAAGGTTGGTTCATGTTTTTGATAATTTCCACACCTAGTTGCAGGGAAATGTTTTTGGCGATCGTGTTTGGGCTGCAGCGAACGCTGGCTCCGCCAGCAGTAAACCAAATGAGCGTAAACCAGCCAAGCGTCAGGCATCTCAGTCTCCAAGCGACCTTCACCATGCACACGCCGTGGGGCGGATCGAAGGAAAGGCGATCCACTCTCCGCATTTGCCTTCACAATGCAAAACGCCAGTTGCGGATCGCGGATTAAAGTGACCCTTAAAACGCCTTTTTTTAAGGAGAACTGATTCTATTTTTGCGTATTTCTTAGTTTTGTGTTTTTTTGGATCCTCGATCCGCTCTATGTGTGCATTGTGAAGGCCGCCTAATTTTCGATGATGACACCCGATAAATTTATCAAAGTCTCAACTGAAACGAAGCCGACTGGCAAGATATCAATTGGCAATTTCACATTTCAGTTCGACCTATCGATCGAAAGTCGCCATCTCGTGTTCCGTCGTCTGTCAGCGGTCTTCAACGGCAGCATTCTCAGTTCTTGTATGCCCGATCCGGCCATGTATGACAGACCGGCCTACCTGTTCAACTATTTGGAAAAAGTCCTCAGGTGCGCAACCCGAAGTTGTTTCGTCTTCGTTTCCAGCTGATTTTCTGCCTTGAAATTTCATGTTTTTTTCCAATTGGTCGTCGAGCACACCGAACCCTAATCACCGCAATATCGTTGTGCTACTCTTCAGCCTCTGCGTGTAGATCCGAAAGTAGTGAACTTTGTAAGATTGTTCGCTCGATATCGTATTTCTCAGCTGATAAAAGCATTCGATTTTTTTGCAGAATTCTAGCAGAATACAGCGTGCTGTTCCAACGGCCGTGCGGTGTTTGTAACCAGATGCTCAACGATCTCATGCCCGCTTACGTGTTGGCCCGACGGGGATTTTTTCATCACGAAGGGTGTCGCAAAGTTATTGATTCATAAAAAAACTTGTGATTACCCAATGCTGTTTTCTGTTGTTTATCATCACACAGGCACGCCATGCGTTTGATTGTATAAATAGTGTGAACTCACATAAAGCAAGACTGTTGGATTATTTTCACGCGCACTGAAAAGTTTCAAGATAAAAAATCGAAAAATGACTTGTTTTTATCTCCAAACACAATCCCTTAATGATGCGACTGATAACAGGACACATGTTTTCGGGAGCCTACCTATATGGGAACCAGGTCATTAACGATGATTATGGTATTCGCCGACAGTATTTATTGGAAGTTCGGTGTCATCAAGGGTTTTAGTTTCGCTGCAAGAGAACACTTCGAACTTGACAAAACTGGACCAGCGACTGTCCCAATGATGTTTCACTCAACGTTCATTGTGATTGTGTTCGCTGCGGTGCCGTTGTGCTGCGCTGGGGAAATGGTGGAAACGCAGGACGTGGCCGAAGACGGTGTGACGCCTTATAAAATAATGATTGACTTGTCTGGTTTTCTTTTTTTATTAGAATGACGTTTTCTTTTGTCTGGTGTTTTCGTTTCCCGCCCGCCTTGTGGTGGCCGTCGGTGGTGTTCGTGACAATCAGGCCACTCACGGGCCATATACCGCAGCACTGAGGTGGTACCGCTTTCCGCTTGTTTTTGGGCTTATTATTCAATTTTTCATTGATTTAACGTGAAAATAAGTGGTGTCGCACAGCTTTCAGACAAACTGCCCATTTCATAGTGGAGGTCTTGCAATTCTGACTGACTGTCATTCTGTCGCCTGCGACTGACATGTCAATCACCCACCCACTACCATATTCCAGTGACGTACCTGCTGGTTTACTACAATGCCACCCAGTACATGAACGTGACCTCAAGCGGGCAGGTGACGTTTTCCAAGCTGTTCTTCTTCAACTTCCCGAACAGCACCGCACCGTTCCCGCCTCTCAACTATGAAAGCATGCTGGTCACTCTGAATCGGCTCATTTATTCAATCGGGGGGTACAACGACCACAGGGAATCGATCGACAAAAATTCGTCCAACGTGGGATGGAGAACAGAAGTATACGTTTGGGACAAACCCTGGCGCAAACTGAATAACACGAATAACCAAGGACTAAGCCGATGGGGAGGTAGGATCAATTCTGATAATCAGCCAAGGGCACTCTCCGGTCCATACGAAGTCACACCCCAAAGTTGGAAAGTATTTGGGTTTTTCACAACAGCCAGGGGCGTAGAAAAGGGGGTACAGGTACCCCCCGGCCGTTTAGGGGGTACCGTACCCCCTCTGAGAAGTCACAAGAAGGAAAAAGGACCCCCTGAATCGCAAGATTTTCACTCTCGAACACTTCAACGGTAAAAAATCGCTCGCCTCGCGCGTCAAATACACGCATTTTTACTGACTTCTAGTGGTGAAACAAAAAGTCAATTTTGCGCGCTTCGCGCATTTCTACTGCTTTGACTGATACGGTGCCAAATTTGAACAAGCACAATGGCGTCGGGTACGTATAGGGTACCCACCCCCTCCAGCCGCTCAGAGGTTACGCACCGTGCCCCCTCCCAAAAGTCACGAGAAGGAAAAAAACCCAAGTCACAAGATTTTGGCCCTGAACGCTGTAAATTTCAAAAAAATCGCGCGCTGCGTGCGTCAAATACACGCAGGTTTTCTCACTTGGTTTTGCTGGCTCCGTGAACAAAAAAGTCAAAATTTTTGTGCGCTGATTTGACTGATACATGGTTGGACATGTGCCGTATTTTCAAGCAATGGATAAAAATGACTTTTCGTTCAGGTATCCTCCTTAATTCAGACCTAGCTATAACATATATACGCCCCTGACAACAGCTCAGGAGTTAATCAATCGCATCGGAATTGCTCCGCATGGGTTTCTGACGTGATTGCACCAGATGGAATGCAATGCACAAAACAAGTCAAGTTCAATTCACCGTCAAAGTTCAGCGTCAGATGTAGGGAAGAAGGCATGCTCCGCATGGGTTTCTGACGTGATTGCACCAGATGGAATGCAATGCACAAAACAAGTCAAGTTCAATTCACCGTCAAAGTTCAGCGTCAGATGTTTCTTCAGCGTCACGCTGGCTGATGCAACAAACGTGAAAGTGTCATTCTTGATGTGCATACTTGTTGTGCACAGTTGTATCATGCTTTTCGCACCATGATACCCCTGAATTTTATGATTTGCTCAAAAGAGGTCGAGAAATGATCACTAGCGACGGTGTAAAATATAAGTTGGCTGCGGTCAATGGTGGTGCCAGCATTGTTCCAATGCTAAACTCGGAAGTAACATCTTCCAAACCGCTTGTGTCGGTCACAATATTGTGACAAAAAAGTAGTCAACCATGCACAACAACGTGTCATAGTCTGCCCTTAGGAAATGGCGACTACTGCATCAGCCAGCGTGAGTGAAGCCGAAACATCTAACTTTGAACTTCGACGGAGAGGTTGATGGTGAACTTGACTTTGTTTTGTAAATGGTACCCACTTATTATGTACATATATGGGTATAGGTATAGTCCAGCCACGAACTCATGAGACGACTTATTTTGAAGTTGACTTGAACGGATCCAATAATGTTCAGGTTCCACGTATTTCGGAAACGAAAGAAAGAGAAACGCATGTATTTTTTAAAAACACGCTCTCCACCCCGGTGCGTAAATTCCCTTTTACTCCCAAAACATTTGTGTGTTGAACAACGTTGCTGTTCGCTTGAGCACGCAACAAATTGAGGTCAGCCAGCTGGATCTTGTCATCATGTCTCTCGGTCAAATCTCTTTCTTTTGTTTGCGAAAACACGTGGAACCGGCGCATTTTTGAATCTGGCCAAGCAAGCTTTAAAACAAGTCGTCTCATGAGCATGTGGTTGGACTATAAAGGCAAACTACGCCAACACGAGCCCGATTTCGGAGGTGGTAGATTAGTGAAACGCTGCTGATTTGGGAAACGTTACACGTTGTGGAATACTCTTTCTTTGCGTTTTGCTGGTGCACCAACTCTGAAATCGGGCTCGTGTTGGCGTAGTTTGCCTTTACTACCTATACGTGACGCACGTTTTTTCAGCCACAATTGGAGCCATACCGGGCCTCGGTTTACTCTACGCATGCGGTTGCGCACCCGGGTAGGGGGACGCCTAATTCTGGTTGATGCATCTGCGTTGCACACTTTTCGAAAAGAGCATTCGCATTCGCAAACGATTTGAATTTATCCATAGATATCCATCACGAGAAAACTGCCAATTATCGTGCGACTTTGGGAAACAGCCGTATGTGGGCGTTGAATGGCTGACACGCTACTTGCCGCTGAACTGGTGCTTCTTTGTTGGAACGGCCAGTGCTGCGAATAAGGTGCGGAGACCTGTGGACATTTTTCGTTTCATTAGGCAAGATTCCCGTTTCCAATCCCTATAGGAGAATGAACTCCTCTCAAACGCATTTTGCAGGCATTTCTGGAAACATTTTTTCAGATTTAGGTTACTGAAAAAATACAGGCCCTCCATTGTATTCAGGCATTTGCGGTATTCATTTCCTCACGCTCATCAATGGCTGCTATTGCTCGCACAATGACCATATAAGAATTCATGAAATCAATCCTGATTTTCAAGTTCAGACACTCTTAACCACTGTGCTATTTGTGATTCTCACAAAACATTTTCATCTGAAAATAATTCAGCAGATCAACCACGTTGCCGCAGGTCTGAAACATTCTCTTTACTACACGCTTTGTGTGCGATCAAGCAACGCAACGTCACCAACCGGTCACTTTCCCTCTTTACGATTCAGGGAAAAAATTGACCAATTCTTATAAAGTCATTGTGCAACCAATATCCTGTCGTCGCGCAAAAGTTTGCACGCACCACGCATATCCCCACGTGTGTTGCATCGCAGACACCCAGCCAGCTGCGTGTTTATACGAAGCACCGACAGTTGCGTCGACACAAAAATAGCATCGGCGCACACATTATGATAATCCAAGTTGTAGTCGTTACCATGCCCATCACGTCGCATGCTGCATTCGCACCTTACGAGCAGCACTGAACACTGTAGTGGAGCATTGTTCTAAATATATGCAGGATTTGTTGTGGATTTCGGGTGGTCTCGACTGTGCGTACGAAATCTCGGATCGTCTCGCATCGTACGACTACACGCATGACACGTGGCATGAGCACGCACGCATGCGACACGCACGTTTTGGACACGCAATGGTGATAATGGAGCGCAATCGCATTGTGGTGAGTGACGTTTGACATATGCCTGGGTTTGCGTTGAGCCGGCATTAGATCCAAGCGACGATTCTGCCCGGCGTACCCGACCATCTCAGTCAAATAGTCAGCAGGAACATGCAAACATGAGATGACGTGCTAATCCCCTAACAAAGTAAAACCGAAAAAAAAACAAAAATGGCATGGGCAATAATGAAGACAATTGTGCTGGGTGGATGTTAACTAACAGTTTGGTCACCATCGAGCATTGGGGCAAGCGATTGAAGCCCAAGACCCAGAGTGAAGAAGCAGTATAACGCTATTTTCATTATTGTGATTTAAAAGGTGGTCTTACGATTGCTGTACATTGATCAGTTTGAAGCAATTGCACGAACAACTGCAACTGACAACGTAAGTAACATGGTAACCTCTGACCTAATCTGGGTATCTGAGTCTAGTCGAATATGGCGCATGGACAAACAGTATAGCTTTAGTTTTCTCTGATCGACTATGTGGTCTCACCGTTATTATGAACGCCGCAGACATGTTCCTTCAACACAGATTTTGTGACCGAAGACATTCAGGTGTGCGGTGGAGCATCTATGACTATGAATGGGCTTCATTCGTGTGAAAGTTACAACGGTGGTGACAGATGGACTACTTTGAAGCCAATGCCGCGCGCTTTGGATGAATTTCAAATGGTCGACTTTCGTGTCAACCAATACGACTTCGAATTGATCGTGTTCGGTGGCTACAACTTCATTGATCTTGAGCAACAACCACCGAACGACCGAATTTATCTGTTTTCGAGTGAAACATCAGAATGGATGGAAATGAATGAGACCTTGCCCATTATAGTTCCGTATTCTGGTTACGTAGGAGTGACTCGAATGCCAAACATGAACTTTTTATTTTAGTTCATATAGTCGTTCTTTTGTGATCATGAAACACGGATACGTTTTATAGATGTATATCAGATCATGTGGATTCTCAGATTTTAGCTCTGTCTCTCCCATATTTGTACCTTGCTTGGTCAGTACATTGCGTTGTACTGTATATGTGTACAGCAGCTGTCTTAAGGCCTAACTATACTTCGTTCTCTCAGAGAACAAAGAACAAATTCTCGCGCGCTGATTTGCTGTTGAACATACGTGGACCAATCAGCGCGCGAGAATTTGTTCTTTGTTCTCTGAGAGAACGAAGTATAGTTAGGCCTTTAAATTGATTTCTCAATTGTTCTTCGCTAGGATGATAATAGCCTAAAACTTTCCGACATCGACATTGTGCTGAGCGAGTATTGTGGGACGATTCGGTCCCGGGGCACAGGTTCAGGCCCGGCCGATTGAGGCCCGGCTGGAGCCTAAGCCTTAGCCTATAAATGGGTCAAACATGCCAGGCCTGAATCGGCCGGGCCTGAAAAACTGGGCCTGAAAAGGTCGGGTCTGAACTTGCGGGCCTGAAAAGTCGCGGAACACTAAGCGACGATCCATTGTGCTATACAAAACGAAATTTTGGGCTTATGTAATGTGTTCATGTAGTCAACGCAAGTTGTCAAGTCCGTCCATTGACGTGCGGCTGCGTGTTGACGACCAAACAATTTGTCAATTCTGGAGTCGTTCGTCTCGACGTTCACATTTGCAAAGACAACGATTGCAATTGGAAGCAGCAAGTGTACCAGTCAAGTCAAGCAACAATTGCGGAAACGCCACACCCTCGGACGCAAAATCCAGTTTGGTTGCGCACAATATTCCCGCAGGAGCAACGCTCAGGCAGGCAAGCAAGGCAGCGTTCACTCTTTGTGAAGCATTATGCACTTACGAATTTAGACATCACCACAACAGCACATAATTTGAATTATTCAGGCTGGTGTTACTCACGGTGAATCATGCGTTCATAATAAGTCATAAAGTGTAGAAATTATTACCCAACTGTGATTTTCGCTCTAAAATTGTTGCACCGACAACGATTGCTGGGTGTTAGGTCATGTTGTTGGTTTTAGGATAATTTTATAGTTATCTCAAGGCTTTTTTCGCAATTTGCGGCGAATGACCTTGTGAAGTGCATTTTTTGGTATTTTTGCTCGAAGGTGATACCTGTGTCCCGCGTGCGTGCTTTTCTCAATTGCCATGTCATTCACTTATACTTTTCGTTCGCAATTTATGAAAGCAAAATAATTTGTTGTCGAAATTTTGTTTCAGTTTCGGTGTCGTTTTTGGCGAAATGTTTCCCCACCGCGATTTCAGACTCGGCGAACCTTCTGAGAGGGGCGGCGTAAGGATGTATTCGAACTGCAACATATCACGAATAAAAGCCTCAAGAAGCTAACGAAATATATGAAATAAAAAAATAGCCGGAAATGTTGGAGAACAGCATCGCAGTGGCGGGCATGGTGAGCGGGTCGACGGTCGCCTCCGTCTGGGTCATTTCAGCCACCGTCGGTGTGACACTGGTGTTGGCCATTGCTGGCTGCGCGTGTTGCAAATGCACCAGAAAAATGCAGGGGTTCGTTGTTTGATTGTTCATTGACGTGCCAGATAGTCGCTCGCTCCGTCAATAGCAATGAAAAAACTGAAAGAATAACCTCAATGAAGCGAAACTATTTAAAAAACGTGCACATCATGTCGCTCTTTTTCAGCGTCGACGACGAGACCCCATACGAGCGTCGTCCGACGGGCAAGGGTGGAGTCGTTACCCTGAATTATCAGGCGCGCGGCCAAAGTCCGATGCACAAACAACAGCAACCGGCCACGAATGTCCGACCCATGTTCGATCCCGGCGGGGGAAGACAGACCCAACAACCGCTGCTCGATAACAACAACAAGGGCACGATCAATAGGGCACTGCCCTGTTTGCCTGACGCCGAGGCCGGACGGGCGGTGGGTCAATTGAGCTTTTGGCGGTATTTTTTCAGACATGACAAGGCAGCTGCGAAATTGCCAGCTGCTCTCGGCCGACAAAATCGGCACCATGTATGTACCATATATATTTTCGCAGCCAACAAACATAATAGTTTCCAGCCAATCCACCACGCCGGCCACAGCGTGACTCGCGACAGTTCCGTTTCCGAGATGTACGCTTCGGTGGACAAACCTTTATCGCCGGGTTCGGGACCGATGGGACCATTGGCCGGAAATGGCAATGGAACGGCGAGCAGACGGAGTGCGAATAGTTCATTTGATAGGGACGATGGAATATCGAGGCCGGGAACTGAGGTGAATTAATTGGATTTTGTGTCGGTGGAGCTAAAACAATGAGGTGTAGATTCTCATCAGGGTAAGCTTTTGCAGATTTGTCCAGATAAGCCTAAAAAGGGTAGTGTAAATAAGAAGCGTTCGCATATTCCGACTGGTTTGTGGACTTGGTTATGGTCATGATTTAAAAATACTTTTTATGATTTTTTATGACCGATTTGACTCCAAAAACCGAGAATCCAAACGCGGTAATTCAGAGTTCTTTGTCGAGGTGAAACGTCAATGTATGGGTCGTGTAAATGTTTTCTTCGTCCACCAGAAGGACACATGTAGCTATACTCTGCGCAGACAACCAGATCAACAATTCATGTCCATTAGAAACTAAAATCTAATTTAAACATCAGCTAGCTAGCTAAACCTATTCCAGGCATTCCGCAGTGTGAGTGGCCAAATCAACACGACCGTCATAACTACAACGTCGGACCATCGGACCACAATTCGGACCACCGACCCGGCCGAGACGGACCCCCGGGGACACACGTACGCACAGATACCGCCTTTGAGGGACAGGGACGATTATGGAAGAGGCACGAATGGATCATCGTTGGGCATGAATAGGGTGAATGGAGTCGATAATAGCTATGCACAGGTGAAATGGAAGCTTTGCTGTTTTTTCTTCAATATTGTGGTTTCGGTGCTGGGCCAGCAATTTCAAAAATATGGCGTCTGCGAGCAGAATCGCAAAGTTGATACTTCAGTCAACAGTCGTGTAAAAAATGCATTAATTTCTTTCAGATCGACAAAGCCAGCACGCCCGGTTCCTCCAAGCAGGCGGGCGATCGGCATCAGTACGAGTACCCGATATTCGCCGGCCGGCAGACGCCGAAAACGCCGCCCAACTCCGCCGGACTCTCTCAAAACGGCGGTTCCGGTTCCGGTACCCGATTCCAAGTTCCGGATCCCGGCCCCATGATGGGCATTGGTCATCCCCAATCGGAGCAGCACGAACCCGGTTATTCAGTCATCAAGCCAAGTCCGCAAGACCCGCTTTACGCAGGATCAGGGGGTAGCGAGGACCCTTACGCGTCTATTGGGGGTGTCAGTCAACAAGGCGACTACGGACAGAGGGGTCCGACAGGGACAATGTCCTCAGGGGACGAACCTTGGTATGCCAAAGTGGACGAGACGAGACGGAGTGTGCCCAGGGAGACCGGGCCAGATTTGTACTCGAAGGTACGGAATTTGTGCCTTTTATGGTTTTTTTTAAAATTTTTTCAGTTTTTTTACAATCGCAAATTGAGCAAGTTCTCCAAAATTTGAAGATCGGAGCCATTGGCCACGCATCGACGTCACGTGACTACCGTACGGACGCGCCGCCGACGCCGCCGTTTCCCGTGCCATCAACGTCGAACGGAACAGCGTCCTACACTGTGATCAATAAGACCAATAGGAGGAGCGGATCCGGCACCCCGGTGGATGGGTACGCCAACAACAACGCTGCAGCTGCTGGACAGAATCGTCATTTTCAGGTGTGTGTTGTCGTGTTTGGCCGTTTCTATATGCGGTGCACCAGGTCATCGTCAGTGCGTATGCCCAGTTATGCTCTCTAACTAAAGATGCATAGAACACACTTTGAAATGAAACATCACCCTCTTGCAGGACGCCGTGATTTATGATTCTGCCGATCAAGTGGTCAGACCGGATCAACGTGGTTCTTGGATGCCGGTGGCTGACAGCGGCGAATCGGGCGACGGACAAGTTGGCGACCGAAATGCACCGAAAAGGGAACCGTCATATCGGTTAGTGGCGATATCACTCGTGCTCTTAACGTCACGTTTCGTCTAGATTTTACAAAAATATTTCCAAAATCAAACTTACCTTACTTTCACATTTTTCAGCTACATCACCGTGCGCGAGTCACTCGACGTGCTGCGTGAGCGCATGGCCGCGCAGGCACGTGACCTCGAAGCGGCCATTCCACCTTGGCGGCCCCCATCCGACCATCCGGACTATCATCAGGACCCGCATGGACATTACTATTCGACGATTGGCAGTGACAATGGATATGAAACGGTGCGAGTTCGATTAATTATTGTATCATTTTTGCGTTCTTGTCGTATCTTGCACCTCCAATAATTTAATCCATCGTTTGCAGGTTCCCGGTAACGAAACGCCACAACATTTATATGAGGACATTACGCAGTTGAACACGTCGGGGTCACGTGATCAGATCGGTCGGTCGGGGGATGCCGACGAAGCGGGATACGCATATGTAACTGGTTGGTGATGTTTCATTCATATACACACAGTTGTTAATTTCTCTGATCATAAAAATTGTATGTTCAGGCCCACTCTCGCGCACAGCAGATTCCCCGGGTCCGAGTGTGAGTGCCCAACGCACGCCCCCGTCCGGTCGTCGTTCCCTGACGCACGAGCCTTCCCCACCCCGACCCCCCACATCCCCAATCCCTTCAACCGGCGGCAGCAGTGGAGCGGTGTATCCCCGAACGGACACTATCCCGTCGTCGCGACCCCTGAGCACAACGGGGGGCATGTTGACCCCACCAGAGTCTAGTCGCAATGGCAGCAGTGTTGCGATGATGCCCGATCAGAGCTTTAATAATCGATATCCGACAACATCAACAACAACCAATATCGGTATCGGACTCGGTGGCGGCGATCAGGACGATCGATCGATCGACAGATCGATATCGTTGAGCGACGATGGCGGCATCGATCAATCCATCGACAATCGCCATTATCGATCCACAACGGCCGATTCATCCGGCGATCCCGGATATGAGATCATCACGGATCCGGGCGGCGGCAAGCAGAAACGAACGGCACCGCCCGGCGTCGCTTCCGGCGGCGCGAAGATTGTGAAGCCGCCGCCTCAACGGACGGACCTGGTCGCACCGCCGAAGAACGCCGCAACCTCCTGGGAAGGCAAGGCCGTCCAACGAGCTGGCCCACCGGCCAGCAGTCCAACTGTGATCGATCGGACCGCAGCCAATCTGCCTCCGTCACCGAAACTGCACCGACGAGCTCACGACACGAGCAACATTACGCCGAAAGGATCGCCGAAAATCGGCCAACGCAGCCAAAAGTCAACCAGTCCACAAGTGTCCACACGCACGCCAGTTTCTGACGTCAAACGAACCGGCACGACACCAAATCAGAGTCCGAAATTGCAACAGAAGCAACGACACGGCGCCGCTGCTGGAACTGGTGGAGGTTCGAGTCTGAGTCCGCAACGACGATCGCCGTTTTCCAGTCCGAAACAGGGAGCTCGCGTGCAACACTCACCGCCGCAGCAACATCGCAAACCCATGCTGCCCAGACACATGCAACAGCAGCACGCCGATGACGACACTGCGTCAAGCACCACTGGATCGCCCAGGGATTTGAGGTGGGTATTTTTTGATAAAAATTCAGGATTCAGTATTTGTGATGTGAACTGACCATCATCTGCTTGATATAGAATTGGCTAAACTGGATTTGTATACATATAGTTTCGGTGTAATCTGGCGTGAGCCACGCATTTTTCATTATCGTAAACGGTACAATAGTTTTTCAACATTGCCAGTTCTGCTTGACCGGCTGATGTTTCATCACACCCGGTTGGAAGAAATACAGCATACGTACCGGTATACAGTAAGCAGGCATATGAACGTTTAGATTCCAAGAACTCACTCGAATGGCAGCTGTGCAAACAATGTCCTGCTCTTCCATTGTTGTAAAGCGGCACACAGGCCAAAAGCAGTTTATCCTTATTTCGTCCATCTTTCATTTCAGATCTCAATCCCCGACCTCTACGGCAACGTTGATGACAGGGTTAGGCATGCACCAATCACAGTCAATGCACGATGCCGCAATCCCGTCCTTAGACCATTATCGATCATCAGACGGTTATCGCGGCACGTTTTCGAAGTCGATGAGTCCCTCGAAATCCTACACCGACGCACCCACCACTGGCGCGTACAGGTTCGATTATTGGAGTGTGACGCTTGTATTGGCTTTGTTCATGTTGTTTCTAGTTTGTGGCCAAGCAATTTTTCCAACACAACACCGATGGACATACAGTACCGGGTGCAATTCTAGGCTGAAAGTTGAAGTCGCGTGCACGCGCGTGCGAAACAGTGCAAAGTATAGGCAAAAGTCGAAGTAACTTCGCGTGCACGCGCGTGCACGCGAGGTTTTGCGCGTGCGCTGGCGTGCGCTCCCTATGTTTTAGCACTAGGAAGTCGCGTGCACGCGCGGGCACGCGACTTCAACTTTCAGCCTAGAATTGCACCCGGAACTGTACATACAGTAGCAGGTTCTCTGAATTTGGAAAAGTCCCACAATGGTCCCCGATGAAAATTATTTGTCAATGAAACCAAGCTGTTTTCTCAGGTCACCTCCATCCGGCCTGATATCGAAGGAATCTCTCTCAATCGAGATCTGTGGTCGACGAGTCAATTCGCCAGGTATGTGTCAAAACGCCATAACTCAACGTTTTTTGTTGACCGTCGCGCGTGCGGCTTTTTATTCAAAAATTTATGACTTCACTTTCGTACCCGCACACAGAGTAGCCACACGTGTGACATTTTATGCGTTTTGAAATCGTAAACTGGCATACACACTCTTGCACGCGGGCTCACCTTACACGCTATTAGACGCATTCCACTCCAGGGATTTCCATTTGTGGCCCCCAAGTACCTATAAAAAGATCGGGCCGGCTGTTTGATCGTTTTTATCGCAGAACGGAAATATTCCCGCTTGCAGTCCCTGGGGTCCTGTAGTGAAAATCCACTATACTTGCATTCGCGACTCCAATAAGGTCATTGCGTAAAATATTAACTTTCACTCTTGCACCTGGCAGTTCGCATAAAACTTGTTCCGGTTCGGTTCCCGTTCTGTCCACGTATGTCTTGGTGACAGTGTTTGATGGAAACTGCTCTGTGTGCTTTTGCAATCCAGCACTGAAAGTGACACATTCGTCGTTGCTTATGTGGTATCAATATAGACCTGCTTGATTAAAGTAGGCCTTTTCATGGAAATTACATTCCCGAACCTCAGACGCATGATCCTGATCCTATGTATACGAAAGTCTGTGCTTTTCGTGCGAAAGTTTCGTTATCTAATCGCATGCCTAGGTGCTTGACGCTACAGCTGGCCCGACTACTAAGCTGACGCAGGTATATAGTCGCAGATTTTCATAATATTTTTATTTTTCAACAATCTTCCTGTCAACATCAGTGCATCCCCAAGCTGTGCAGCCACTTTTTATGGCCTTTCGACCACAAAACGTGCGGTGACAGATGAAGATTTTTGGGCACCGAAACTTGATTTCTGTTGAAAATTGTCCCTTTTCGGCCGGGCGCGGTACCTGAGGATTATTGTTCTTGACTTGAAATACACAAGCTCTTTGGGCTTTCATTCAGATATGAGCACGGTATTATTATTATTGTACATTTTTATACCACATCCTGTGCCCTAGTTTTTCGGTTTGTTTGACTTTGGTAAGGAATGTGTGTGTGCACATAAGGCAAACAGGTGTGTTAGCTGAAGCCCTAGATGGCACGACGTTTTTGGTCAGCGTTGGCATGGGAGAGAAATAGGGATGTTCTTATTTGAAAAATGCTTGCGCTGCTCATTATAAAATCTCAGTTTGAAAACCAGCTTTTGCTGAAACACACCAATGCAAAATTTATATTGTAATGCCATGCGATCTTTGTCACGGTGTGCTTGAAAAATAATGCGTTTTGCCGTAAGATGTTTCTGTCGCAACACGTTTAAGATTATTATGTTTTGCTCGCTGGTCCTGCTCTTTTCGACAAAAACACGACAGATAAAACGTCCGAAACCAAAAGCCAAAGGATGCTTTCACGCTTGGGCCAAAACCAGAGTCGGTCATACTCGCTTGATAACATAATGCAGCATGTGCCCAACGCAAGAAGGAGCGTTAATGTTACTGACACAAAATAGACTTCAGAAAGCCATCTTCAGAGCTCCAGCGCAAAGGGTCTCTGGTTTCGCAATATTATTTGCATCGGCCTTCATTGCATCGCTTGCATGTGACCACAGAGTGACTCAGCTAGTACATGGCTTGCTGCTGTTATGGGTGCAGTTTGTCAGCAAGCGTCTTTCTTGCCCGTACATATAGCTGTCCTGTTGGTACCCAATGTCCTGTATAAAAGCTGCTTGGTGCGTGTTTGGTTGTTCTCAGGCTCGTATTGGTAAACCGTTCGGCAGCTTTGAAAGCTTGTGCCCAGGGCGAAAAACAGCAAACAGCGTATGAAGCTGGGGAAATGCCGAGTTTAGTCGGGAAAAGGACGGGACCGTCTAACATTGCAACAACCAGTTGTTGTCGATGTAAAATGCGCATACAAAGTATGTACATAGTTAATTGTTTCTAACACGGAATTCTTGGCGCCAGCAAAATCCCCAACATCAGTTAATGTGGTCGTGCAGGGCTAAACTGATGAATTAAGTTTTCACTATTATTTTTCCAGACTCTGCCCTATCATCATCCACGTATTCGCCCAACGCTTCACCGAGCAAGTCATCAACGGCCACGCGTCTTTCGCATACGGCCACCAGTGGATTCGGTGAGGGCTCAGTCGTTGGGGCCGCATTCGCAACGCACAAGACCGGCGAAAATACGGACCTGTTGTTGTCGGGCTCGAAATTCGGTGCCGGCGCACCCTTAAAACAGCCACCAAGCGAAACAGTCGAGTCCATTCTTGCGGCCCGATCGCAATTACACCAACAACCACAAACACCTGTTGGTAGGGACGGTCACATTTATCCGCCATCATTCGAACTGAAGGCCGACGCTGCGACTTCCGGCGGGGACAAGGTGACGGTCAGCGGTGTGATCACGGACATCCGGGTGACCGGGGGAATGCCGCAGACACAAGGCAACAAACGGACTGCTCCAGTCGGCGAGAAGGATTCGCAGGAGAACCGGGGCGCTGACGGGGATCTGGTCTGTCCGGTCGAACTGTACCTGAGGGCAAAACGGAGGGCACAAAATGACGGGAGCGCGCCGTCTGCATGCTACTGTCACGGAGGTGGTGATAAAGAGGCGATCATATTTAACAACGTGGCGAACATGGAGAATTCTAAGGCTCTCATGCTAAGCGCCGCCTCAAATTCGCTTGGCTAATTGCTGGTTCTGCGCTCTTGTTTCTTTTTTTTATTGTTAATTTTCATTTACTAAAATCTTCCAAAATCCTTACCATTTTTGGTGCTGGGTTTGCTGTGCTCCATATATGTACACTTGGGGCTTTTTATTCTTCATCATTACGGCGAAAATAATATATATCATTTCTGTTGAATAATGTTAAACGCCCATACGCACAAATTTATTGTCGTTTATGGGTTACCCCTGGGTAATTTTGTTGTTTTTGGCATATTTTAGTCTTTTGCTTTATGGATTGTTTCAGAAAATTTCAAAACAGAAGCATTATGATGTCAATATACTCTGCTTGCACTTGCTTGTTTCCCACACCGGTTATTGCTAGTCACGTTTGACGCATGTTCTGTAAAGGCCCCTGGTGAACGCAATGTTCTCAATGGTTCATAGCCTGAGTTCAAAGTTTGCAGTGTAATTTCGAAATTTCTCTATCCATTTTTGAATTGTATAGCTAAGAGCTCTGTCTATATTTCAAACTTTTGTAGAAAACTTCCGCTGGGTCTTTCTCTTTCTGTGGTCACAGAACAAACTCTTTTCTGGTGTTTCAGCGCCTTTTCTTCGAAAGTCCAATGTTAGTTATTCTTTCAATAGTTCGAAAGTCGCGATATTCCAACCAAATCAGCACTAGCTTCTTTCATACTATAGAACTTGTACAATCAGGCTAACCTCTTTTTTGTGTCATTTGAGGAATTCCCGCTATCTCAAGTCCATGGTTGTTATGCTTTACCATTGTTATTATAAAAATGCAATCGTTATATTTTTGGTGTTGGTATTTAATTTGTCTTATTTCTAAACTGATTCTAAGCGTTATTGCAAAATGGTTCTTATGTGAATCCCAATTCTTACGTAAACCCGGGCGTAGTGCCAATCCGAAAATTGAAGATATAATAGAAATGAACGATTTGTTTCGATTTGTGAAACCTTTTTTGCAATGAAACTTATTTTTTCAGTAACTAGGGCAAAACAATTTTTGTGTCAATAAAATGTATGAAATTTTTCCCAAGGTGTGGTTTTTAGTACTATGTGTTTGAACAAGGGCATATTGAATTCTGTTTGCGCCAATGCAAGAGCAAAGATGGAGCATTAGTTCACACATCCCGTTCGATGGTTTGGCTCCAGCGCAACAACAGCAAGGCAACATAGGCACAGGCAGCTGTGTTCCTGAAACGAGCTTACAAAAAATTTTAAAATTTATAAAAAAATTTTTATTCACATAGGATATTACAAACTGGGCATTAGCCTTCTATTACATTTTATTGTATTCTCGTATGCACATGCAAACAAATTGTGTCGAACAAACACTATGCATAGAATAAGAAAAATAGGACAATGTCGGTATGGTGCTGAAACAGCTTTCATTTATATCATAGACTAACAACGTCCATCTTATCGACATCGTAGATCACAGTGTGCTCTGAAATTGGGAAAATGAAACGCTGTTGGCACATAATGTGATGTACATGTAGGTAAAAGAGAGGTATTGTACTGTATACATAAGGTGTGCTGCTGTTTCTATAACGGGTTCAAATAAATTTTCAGGAACCAACCAAAACCCTGGTCCGGTTACAACTCCAAATGCATCACTTTGTGAAACATCATAATTATGCTGCTGTTGTGCGCGGACCACACAACACACACATGGATGTGTTTCACAGGTTGTGCGTTGAACGAGGAACACGGAAATATTTCCGTGTTTCGTGTTCCGTGAATATTTTGGAGAATCACGGAACACGGAAATATTTCCGTGTCACGAAACACGGAAATGATTCAAGCACGCAAACTGCGCTTTTGCAGTGATGATGACAAAAGCCAGCGTGCTGACGTCAAAAGCCCGCGTGTTGACGTAAACAGCAACTATTCACACGGAAATGTTTCCGTGTTGTGTGAAAATAAAAAAACACGGAACACGGAAACCGGAAATCCACGAAACGGCTCCCATCCATCTCGGTCCCGCCATCTCGGTCCTGACCATTTCGGTCCCGCCAGCTGGGTCCCAGGTCATCTCGGTCCCGACCATCTGGGTACCGACCATTTCGGTACCGGACCATCTCGGTCCCGACCATTTCGGTACCGGACCATCTCGGTACCGGGCCATCTCGGTACCGGGTCATCTCGGTACCGGACCATCTCGGTACCGGGTCATCTCGGTCCCAGAATGTCGCGATCATATGCTGATGCAGTCGATGTCGATGAAGTCGAAAACACCGAAAAAACCTTGATGTGAAAAACTCAGAAAAATATAAAAAATGCCTGAAGAACAATATTTTTTAAATCGAAAATGGATATTCATGTACATAGGCTAGATATTGTGATGTGATTCATGCACAGAAATGCTCATTTGATGATGTCGGTCTGGGAGCCTAAGCTCAAGCCTAAGCCTGAATGAAGGCCTATGCCGTTCAACTTTTGTGAATGGCCCCACATACAGCCAAGAACAGGTATTCCTGGCTGGCAGCCTAAGCCTAAGCCTAATCCAGAAATGAAAGTATGAACAGGAGTATTTTTGTCAATGGCTCCCACATATGAACAGGTTTTCCTGGCTGGCAGCCTAAGCCTAATCCAAATCCTGAATGAAAGTATGAACAGCGATACTTTGTGAACGGTTTCCATATGTGGATAGGTCTTCCTGGCTGCCAGCCTAAATTTTCTTGTGAACGCGATTATGATCTAATTTCTATGATTGCAGTACTTTTTCACAAGACTGACAGATGCAGCCTCATAAAGATGCCCAAACGAACCAAAAACGTTGCATTTTCTTTTTATTGCATTGAATTTTCAAATTACAAAGAAAGCTGAACATAGTGGGAAGTACGAAACAAAGGGAAAAACAGTGCTCAAGACAACCGGTACCGAAATGGTCGGGACCGAGATGGTCCGGTACCGAAATGGTCGGTACCCAGATGGTCGGGACCGAGATGGTCCGGTACCGAAATGGTCGGTACCCAGATGGTCGGTACCGAGATGACCCGAGATGGCGGGACCGAAATGGTCGGGACCGAGATGGCGGGACCGAGATGACTGGGAGCACCACGAAACTGGTTTGTATGTAAATTATTTCCGTGTTCCGGTTTCCGTGTTCAACTTAAGGCCGCCCCAACCCGTTCAATTGCAGATGTCATCATCAATGGCAAACCTGAGCTGGTGTCGCTATCGGAGTCCGACAATTTCGCCTTTTCCGACGACGCTGTTGCTGCCGTTGATGTCAATGTCTGTCTCTCCTCACTGACCTCACACTCAAGCGGTGTGGTGGGAAGAAAGAAGAATAACGAGAACAGAATGCCGTCCATGAAGAAGAAGAAGAAATTTGAAAACTGAAAAAGCGGAAATTGAAATAATCGTCCTCAGAAAAATGGTAAAAAAACCAAAGTGAAACTCACAAAGATGTACGCGTCTTTCATAAAATAGGCATAGGTGATGGCGTGAAGCTCGATGTTCAACGCAAATGCAACCGGAGCGAATGGAATAAAGTCGATTCGACCTTTCTTCATCGCTGTGTACTGCGAATATGAATCGATTGTGAAAATGGAAGGCACTGATTTGCTGGTCTTTGCCTATTTCCGCCGAGGTGCCAGTCCTCATCAGTGTGAGCACCTTGCAGTGCCTGACGCAATGCTTGCACACGAAACATCACCAGTTGACGGTATTTTGATGTTGAGATAACTAGATAACGTTTGTATGTTATCAAGCCTACTGGTGATACGAGAGATATGTATACGGTAGCCTAGCTCCAATGTGTCATCAAATGAAAGAAATTTGGTCAAATAGGTGAAATAATAACAAAATCAATAACAGACAATAAACGCGCCACACATGGCCGCGCCAGCCATCTGCAATGATCCGGCAATGGTGCCAAACATGTGCGTGCGTTGCGCTTTGGTCAGGACGAATTGGCCGAAAAGGAGCAGTGTCCCAGTAACAAGCACAACGCCACCGATCTGACGCCGAAGAAGCATCTGGAAAACGTAATAATGCGAAAAGAGATACCCCAGAGAATGTCAACTAACCCACTGGGGCAGTGGTTAATAAAACCATTTTTATTTATACCCCATCCATGGTGTACCGTACCTTTGCTCGTTTCCTGTAAATCAGCATCACGCTGAGAAAGAACATCTGCATGACAGCGTTGTAGAGAAACAGTGCGCACGCTTGGTGGTCGGCGATTGACATTGAGTAACGCAACCACATTGTTGTGCTGAAACGCTGGGTGGGAACACGCTACTTGGTACGCAGTGAAGGTTGGAGAATTTTTTTAGTTCCTTGCTGAAAATCGTGGATGGGCATGATAACAAGCGGTATTATACCTGGTTAGATGGCTGCGATGGGGCGTGATACAACACAAAATCGCGCTACCAAGTATTTCGAGAATATCCTTCAGCAACTTTCGGACTTGTTTGAGAACAACGGCAAAGGCAGGCAGGTTAGAGGTACAATTTGAAACATCAGCAGTACTCACCCAAATAATCCAACCAAATAAGGTATGGGCGTATCCGGGTCAGAGTGGCCTCGTTTACGCCACGTTCGCACGGCCGCACTGAAATGTTGCGATTAAGCTGGTTGATGTTTCACTCTTAACGAAAAAATAAAACTGAATTTAGGCAAACTATTCGATATTGGAGAATTTCATAATTATCTTTTTGAATACTTACAGTGGAGCCAACGCTGCTAGAACACCCTGAATGCCGATTGATACCAATAACAAATTCCAGGCGAGACTTTGATGTTTCATCACATGCCAATGTTGATCGATGGCTTCCAACACTGAATCCATGATGTTTCACGTCTGATAT
>JASAMV010007957.1:0-50408 GCA_030248065.1 Rhynchonema sp. JSB1_4 | reverse complement strand
GTAGTTTTTTGTATGAGACAGAAACCTGACGAATCCAGGCTTACCCGGAGAAAAATAAACGCCCATCTCGAATAAACGCGGTCTCTACTCAACGCACGGTGCATCCCCCAAACAAATAAACGCCATTTAGTAGATCTATACGGTATACATATACATGCTGTAAATCTGGGATTATACATAGCTTCAAACCGAACATACAGTATTTGTGTTACCTACGATACGCCCGGAAAGTTCTGAAAATAATGGAACGAAACGCAGGTATGCAACGAAGGAAGCCACTTTAGAAGCCAAAGCATACATGCCATATACTCTGATCCGGATGGCCTGAAGCTAACGCAGATGAAAAAATATTAAAAAAGGCTTGAGCTGGGAATTGAATGACCATGGCCTCATTCAACATGACTGAATCTCTCAGGCTACACGCAGCATTCCTGACGATAAAAATTATGCAAAAAACGAAGCGGTACGGTACCGGACAAAACAGCACCGGATAAAAGTCTTGGTGACAAAACAGCGGGCTGCTGTACATAGTGCCACCCTACAATAGAAAGGTGGCTATATCTTGGCTTTGAATCCGACTTGGACCTAAAGAGTGCCGCAAACAAACGTTCGGTGGCCTTTGGTTTTTTTTAAAGTCCGTGCCATTATGGTCCCGCTGTTTTGTCCGCGACACAACAAAATGACAAGGCCAAAGTCACATCATGAACGTTGGCTTTGAGCGCAACAAAAAAGACGCTCACAAGGCAGCACCGGCAAGCCACAAGCAGAAAGCAGGCGCAAGTAGTAGTGGGACGTGGAAGGGAAAAAGTATGTTATTTGGATAACATTAGAAGCACAAGCCAAAGCTAAGCCTGGAATATTGTGCATGCCACACTATAGTCTTACACAAACAGTATGTTGGGTATAAGGCGGGGACTAAAAACAGGAAAATTTGTAGCCCAAAAGAAACGATAGCACAGTGTGGTTGAACACTTGTTTGCATGTGACTTTCGTGGCACAAGCGGTTTGCCTGCGTGTTTCGTTTGTCACGCTGGTACCGTACCCGCACGCGATAGTCCTTGACGACAGAAAATGTTTCATGAGCTATGTATATAGTCCAGCCACGAACTCATGAGACGAATTATTTTGAAGTTGATTTGAACGGATCCAATAATGTTCTGGTTCCACGTATTTGGGAAATGAAAGAAAGAGAAATGCATGTATTTTTTAAAAACACGCTCTCCACCTCGGTGCGTAAATTCCCTTTTGACTCCCAAAACATTTGTGTGTTGAACGATGTTGCTGTTCGCGTAAGCACGCAACAAATGGAGGTCAGCCAGCTGGAACTTGTCATCGTCATGAGCACGTGGCTGGACTATACATGCGTATGCACATATACAGTATGTACCTATACGTAGCAATCGCAGTTTCATGCCGGAAAAGGAATTTATTGTGTGTTTCTGGTGGCTTCACGTTTGCTCTGACCAGCCAAACACCTTATCAGAAACACTTGAGTATAATTGCTCTACGCCAGCCCGAATGGCCGAACTCGTGCGCAACAAACACGGCAGTCAAGCAGCAAGCAAAGGCGGCAACAGCAGCAGCAGGCAGCAATTGAGCACCACAGGAACAAAAACAGACGGGAAAGAGAATCTGACGCTTTGACGCGCACGCGCACGTCTGGCGCGCTCTATGCCTGTAAGCGACAGAAACGCTGCCGAGAGCGGCGTTTGTATTTATGCCGGCGCACTGGCTGCGTCGGCCCACAGCTGCACAAGTAGGAATATACAGTTTCGCTTGCACTGTTTGTATGTGTGTGTGTGTTTGAGATGGCGAAAAAATGGTGTGTGTTGCCTTAGTTGCTTGCTATGCACGCGTTAACTTGTCGCTTGTTATGTCTGTCTTGCATGTGTTTGTACGGTGCGCGCTGCTAGCTAGCTTCGTGTATATCATCGCAAAAGATCGCTTGCTTGCGACAGGGAAGGTACACATACATACATACAGTACCTACAAAGCACCTTCCGCTTCGTGCCTCTGCACGGTTGCGGCGGCGCTTCTCGGCACACAGCTTCGCTCTCTCGCAATAACCGGGACGCGCGCGCGGCGTTTTTTGCCTGAAGCGCTCTGTACTTCGGTGTGTAAATGTATCTGGTGCATGAAATTGTGTGTCCCACTGTGCAGATGTAGTATGTACATAGCTTACATGTGCATCTTATGTCAATGCATGCAAATGTTGTTACTGTTATCTGCTGCCGGCAGCCTAGCGCTCAAATATAATAATTGTGTCTTATATGATAACACAAAAAATTCCCATCTTGTTGCCGTGCGCTGTCGTCACACAATCTGAAAGCTCCTATGGTTAAAATGCGGTGGCTTGGCAAGTGAGCAAAGCCAGTTTGAGCAAGAAAAACAGAGGGCTCAAAAGAGCACATACAGTCCCGGACATATTATGTGACCGCCTTTCAACGTTGGCGTGCGATACCTAGTGCCGCGCGCCAGAGGCGTTGTGTGCATGTAAAGATGCAGCACTAAAACCAGAGCGAAATTTTAGGAAAATGTTTTTTGATTGCAAATAATAAAGCATGGCAAAGTGTCGCGTGTAAAGGCAAACTACGCCATCACCAACACGAGCCCGATTTCGGAGGTGGCGTTTGCACAACGAATAGAAAGAGAAAATCCTCATGCACCACGTTGCATTCTACAACGTGTGTTATCAATATCTGAGGGAATTTTCAATAAAAAATTAACTGTTTTCATCCAACCCTTCAGTTGCTACAGCAATTTGAATTGCGCAGAGACACCATTTTGTGCGAGTGCTGCATCTGACAACGCCTCTAGCGCGAGGAGCGCACGCGCTATCGTCGCCAGGGTTGAAAAGCAGACACATAATAGTGTCCGGGACTGTACGTGTGAGTACATTTCTCATTTTGTTCCAATGGCTTGTAGACTTATTTTGATATCAGGCTTAGGCTTACACTTAGGCTTTGTTTGGGTTTGGGCTTAGGCTCAAGCTTAGGCCTAATCGTTTTTCGGTTCTGCTCTCGCGGTCTTTGATCTTTCTATTGCTCAAATTGGGTTTGCTCCGTCCACCGGCTGAAGCAAAAAATATTGAGTACGTATGAACATAGGGGGGGTATTTCAACAATGGAATTTGCCGCAATTCTCGAATTCAATTTAGACCAGGAGATTTTTCAACTCTTTGTGCGCTCAACCACGCAGCAGCAAATCAAGCAGTCGACCGCAGTGCTCTGTTTGAGCAGAAGTTAGTTACACAGTACATATAATACATTGTTCACTGTTCTTGAAACACGCTTTTCACCATAAACGGTTACAGTATAATGCACAATGGACGCCAGCACATGCACACAATGTCCCAAAGATGTGGCCTACGGTAATCCTATCCCGTGTCATTTCAAACAGTCAACTTTCTTTGTTATTATGTGATAACCGACAAAAAGCTGAACGGAACGCGCTTTTTGTGCAAGCGCCGTTGGCCCCTCTTTGTGTGCAAGACGCAACATGTGTATATGAGGTCGTCGTGGTTCAAGACCGCGATGATAAGCCGGTGATAAAGACGAAAGACTCACACGTACTGTGCGTACCGGTTTATTTCCGACCTCGCGCTTCACCAAGACTGCTTTGTGTCGTATCGACTTCGAAGGCAAACACTACCTTAGGAGTACGGTGGGATCATACGGCGTATTCATGGACAATATTGTTCATTTCAGAGCGATAGAGGTGGAGCACTAGTTTCCAATAGCGTGAAAGTTGTTCCCCTTCCCCTGCAATAAGTGAATTTACTTTCACACGCTGCTCGAAAATAGTGCTGCAATTCAATCCCATTCTCAAAATACAGTCCACGCAAAGTTTGCCTGCCTTGCCGTGGTTTAACACAAAAATGAAAACGGGAGCACAAGTACAAGCTAAAATTAATTCTTTGATGAGCAAAAAATGCTTGCTCCAAATGGGGCTCGAACACAGATCCGTTCGCTAACCGGGCGACCTTTCTACCGCCACAGCACCTGCTGGTAGAGCAGCCGCCCGGTTAGCGAAAGAACCTGGGCTCGAGTCCCAGTTGGAGAAAGCAATTTTTGCTCATCAAGCATTTTAATTTTTTTGCTGATCAAGTATTTTCGTTTGCACTTGCGTTCCCGTTTTCATTACAACATCGTGTGCGCAGCCACAAAGAAAAACCACACCCATTTATCACAAAAGTGGTTGTCGTGGTGGGGCTTGCCCGCAAAGATGATACGGGTCTCCCTACGCTTGTGCTCTACGTTTGGGTAGCAAGCTGATCCATCGGGCAGTGGCGTACAAAATACATATATGATACATACGCCGCAACGAAAAAAATTTTGCCCTTCACGATGCACCGTGGAGTACCCAGTTTGTGTATGTTTGCCTTCATTCTTGTGTGTACATGAACAGGACACAACTTTTAAACAAAGCTAATAATGCCGGGCGCAAAGAAACAGATTTGGTTTCATCATTATAACCGACTTTGTGTTTGCCATTGCCATTACAAGCGCGGGAAGCAGGACTGCAAACAAAAAAACCACCCTGGTTCTGGCACGTACCCGTTTCATGCGGAAATTAATGACGACACATAAAACTAAGCAGGGCTGTTCCACGAACTTTACATAGGGCAGATCCAGGGGACACAGAGTCCTTGGCCTCTGAAGGGGGCACAGTTTTGGAAGGAAGAAGGAAACGGACCCCCGATTTTCACTCTAACATATATTTCGAGGGTCCAAAAATAGCGCGCTTCGCGCGTCAGTTACACCGATATCACAGAAAGTTGGCTGTTGCGCGTGCACAACTTTCGCGCGCGCGCATGCTCACATTTTGTACGGTATTTGGCTTAAAATCGCCCAAGTGTGAACGAGTACCGGATAAAAACGATTTTTGTAAAATCAAATATGCACGCACTAAATTCGGTTTTCAGCGCGAAAAGGTGCTAAAATTTCGCGTATCACATAATAATATTTGATATAAAAGCGCGAAATTCTAAACAAACACCACATACACAGATAAAAAATGATTTTCAAAAATAGAACAAGTACTGGATAAA
This sequence comes from Rhynchonema sp. JSB1_4, assembly GCA_030248065.1. Taxonomy (NCBI): domain Eukaryota; kingdom Metazoa; phylum Nematoda; class Chromadorea; order Monhysterida; family Xyalidae; genus Rhynchonema; species Rhynchonema sp. JSB1_4. The sequence continues at coordinate 45,358 of JASAMV010007957.1, read as the reverse complement.
AATGACTTTCTGGATTTGGCCCCTCCATTGGCCAAAGGCTGGATCAGCCACTGGAACTTAGTGCAAATGAACGCACAGTGCAAGCATGATAAAACGCTCATTTATCCACTCAGTAAAATGATCTAGGGTGTAATGTACCTATACGACACCGCCCCACCCAAAGAGTAAGTTTCAACTTGCATAGCCACAGTCAGGGTTGGGCAAAAAAAACGACGGCGTTTTTTCTTAAAAAAACGACGTTTTTTTAAAAAAAACGCCTGGGTCGTTTTTCGTTTTTTTTAAATCCTGAATTTCCTTGATTTTCCCTGATTTTTCAGGGAAAGTACCCTGATTATCAAGGAAAATCAATTTTTTGTCCCATTTTTTTCAAAAAATTTTCGACCAATTTTTACTTTGTCGAGATACGTCGATATACGGAGTTTGACTTTCAGTGATGACCCCGGCCAAAGTTGGTCCCACGATGCGGGTCTGATATGGGGTCTTAGCAACTCGCTAGAAAAGGGTTTAAACCCGTTTATTTTGCCTCAGAACACACAGAATTACTTCATTTAACCACGTTTTCTTCCCAACATGAGCGTTTTCCAATTTTTTGGGGGCATATTTTGGTCATCTGGGCGTTTTAAAAAACGTTTTTTTTTAAAAACGTTTTTTAAAAAAAACGATTTTTTGAAAAAAACGTTTTTTGCCCAACCCTGGCCACAGTTAAGATCAGTGGGAGGCCCAGATGAACATGGTAACCGGAAACCATGGGGCATGACGAGTATAAGTGACAACAACTAAAACGTGGATATTCTGGAGCATCATTGCACAAAAACACTTAAGGTCGGTTTATACTCTGACTGCCCGGCAGTAGCAGTCAGAAATTTGTGACTGCCCATTCGGTTAGCTCATTAACAGAGCAAGAACAGTAGATGGCAGGCAGCGGTCAATGGACAGAGTGGAACAGGCAATCACTACAAGCAATAACTGCCTTGCCATGCACTTTTGCGTGGTGGTGACTTCTCCGGATTTTGACTTCTACTTCCCGGAAGTCAGAAGTATAAATCGACCTTAACAAGCACGTGACGAAGTTCACTATGGAAAGAATTTTTTGTAAACTCGAAACAAATAGTAACACATTTCAACCAGATAATTAAGATATCATCTCACTGTGCAAAACGGGAGCACAGGAGCCTATTCTGGCGCTTAGGTTGTTTTCATGCGATCATATCATGATCATTTGAACCCGGAACAAAACTTTGAGCAGCAAACTGGGTACAAACCACAGGGAAGCGTGGAATGACATTGGAACACAACGCGTTTGGTGCCTGACATTTGACCGCAACGAATGAAATATTTTTCGCAGGAACGCGAGGAACAAGAAAATTGCGTGCGCACGCGCGCGAGAGCTTGAATTTAGTCGCGCTTTGCATAGTTTGTAGGGTTCAAGTCCATAAGGGGATCGAACAAGAGTGATACAAAAAAAATCCGTACCGAAGACTTTCAACATCAGCACACAATCTGCATTCAGCTGAGGGAGCCCACAACCATAACATAACGAAGCACTTGTATTGGCCAATTGCTCAGTCGTCAACTCTGGCCGTCAACACCCCTGAATGAGCGCGACGGCGAATTATACGCGTGGCATTGGGGCTGGGTTAACGACGAGAGTTGACTATGTGCGTTGACGCCATCAATATAAGCCCTTGGATCGGGCATCGTTGGAAGCTTCAATCGAGTGGAAAACTAGATCAAACGCGCGTGCTGCAAAGGTATGGTACATACACATCTGCGAGCAAAACTGCCACATTGTGTTTTTTGCAACAGTGCTCAGAATCATACTCTCGCAATCTACAGCTGAGCAAATTTGGATAAATCTGTGACACAAGAGTGCAATAACTGTCCGTGTAAATCAGTGATGTTTCACACGCAGACATTAGCTTTCATCAGACTATACCAGGACCATAGAAGAAACGGTGGAATGGAAAACCATTAGGAAATCAAAGTGCCAATCGGGCTTCAATATTCACACTGAAACTTGGTAACTGACGAAAAAAATGCCACGTATTCTCGCATGTAAGGTGTTGCACGATGTATGAAGCCCACGTATTATAATAACCTGTCCGTCACTATACGCTTGGGGAAACTGTGCACATGGCTGACTGAGTTGTGCGTTATTCAACTGTAAAGCCAAAACAACACAAATTCTAAGCCTGAACTGGGGCCCCTGCCTGAAAAAGAAATGAATAACTGAACAAGCTGCAGTACATAATCCTTTACCCTTTCAGCATTATTATTTCGATGATTTCTCCTTCTGTATGGTGATTGGTCCAACCAAATTGACACGTATCCATGTGGCGCATCGCTGTCCAAAATGCGGAACATGTGCTTCTTTGATGGCGCCATCTTGCTGCTGCTGCTGCCCGATCGACGTTGGGGCATAATTGGCGAATATGGTTCCTTTTTTCAATGCCACCTGTTCGGCTGATTTTTAATTTTCCAATAACTGAAACTTTTCAACTTTCAGCTTGAAACTTTTCAATAAACAACAGTTATGTACATGACGCTTTTTTCTTGATTTACGTGGCATCAAATTGCAATAAGGGAGGCTTGGTTTTTGTACCATTCGCTGAGAAATGCAGACACAATACGATTAGATTTCTGTTCTGTTTTTCATTGGGAAACCAGCATAGGAACCTTAGGGGAACTATAGCGACTATGATATTTGGATACATACCCAAGCAAACCAGAGGTTCTAGCGTTTGTTCGACCAGTCCAAAAGCGCTCTGTAAACAAAAAACGAGCGGGAAACAAGCGCGGTCAGAAAGTAATGCATACCCATTCCCGAACCATATAGTAATACCTTTAGTATGTTGTAAGCCCCACGTTTGGGGTCACATAAACAAAATTGTTTTTTGGAAAATGTAAACGTCATCAGTCCTGTACATTACATACATCGTACATATCTACTAATTTGCAGTTATTTTCAGGAGCTTTGCGGATGGGAGTAAGCCTTGGTTACGGCAAAGGAGAGTAACTGCAGAAAATTATGTTTCCCAGAATTAACGGCGGTTCAAACAAAGTATGAGCACCAAAGCACCAAATTCTCCCAAAATTGGGCCTGAGCACGCCACCGACGCACCGCTTCCACTTGAGAAGCGAAAGCCTGTGGGCATATTCGCGTATAATTTTCATGATCTACGCGCGATAATTTTCTTTTGTGCGTCAAAAATCGCGCGCGCGTCACGCAATATCAAACAATTATGGCACAAGTGGACTAACAAAACACGCAGAATATTCAAGATGGTTTGAGTCACGAAATGAAAATTATGATCTCGGGTACTTGAGATTGCGATTGTACCCGATGAAACATCAATCGCTCAACAATTTTATGTGCACTAAAATTGAATCCTAATAATAAACATATGTATGCCACAACAAAGCACATCACAACGAAGGAGATTTCTTACACAAAACATGACGAATGCAAAGAGAAGACATTTTTCTTCCAAGGTCAGATGTGAGAGGGCATGCGGCTAATTTTGGACACTCACCACCACACCTTGGCATGCATGACCGCTAAAACAGTGGTTGGTTAGTGTACACTTTTGGCCTTGTGTTCAAATTTGTGTATATCTTGCATTCACGGCACATCTTGGATTTTGGGTGGGTGTACGATTTTACGGTTTCTGGGTTTATGGGATAGCGTTCAGGGCAGAGACAATGGGACAGGAAATTGAAAAAAAACTGGGGGCACTCTTTCAAATTAAAGGTTTCGATATTTGAATCAGTCAGTAGTTGCTAAGAATGACTGTGGATATACCTATACCTAACCTGTGATGTTTACAGAAATTTCAATCATTGAATATCTGCTCGAGCATGGAGCCCATGATACAATGTCACATCATAGAGATCAGCATTAGCACAGCCGCAACACAGTATGAGAAACAGAAAGATAACGATCACAAAATGTCTTGCGGACCCATTCCTATAATCCCGCAAAATGCAGTGAAGCATGAAATGCGTGTGAATGCACGTGACGTGCGCATATTGCAGCATGGCCCGCATGAGCATGCTGCAATGGTTTCGTTGTACTACTGTACTGAAACATCAGCCCATAATATTCTCTTGCCGTGCGTCAGTTCAGAACCGTTGTCACCATCCCACAGTGCTTTTCTTTTACTCTATTAAAAAATTTAAAATATCATCCCAATTTCGTTAAAAAATCACCAAATCCCGCCAACCGCATGCGCATGATGATCGCCACTTCTCGTCAACGTGTCACTGTCATTATTGTCCGGCTGCTGCTGCAGGTCCATGTCTGAGCCGGGATGTGCTTGGTGATGTTTCACAATATTGTGCAATCGACGTTGGCCATCGGCCGTGATGTTCACTACTGAATCGTCGAATCGAACAATTGATCGCGAACCGCCGGACGAAAACGAGGACTCGCTCGGCGAACGGCAACGAGGCAGCTGTTGAAAATAAAATTTTAAATTACGTGGTGGTGGTTTATATTTTTACTTTTCGAGGATTTCGGATAAATTTTCCGCAGGAACTGTGAGAACATGGAAAACAACATTGGGGTAGTTTTGGTTCCTTTTCACAAGTTTTGAAGATTGGGTAATATTTTAGGTGGAACTGGAGTTTCTCGCGGAGGGCTTATCAGACCAGGTGTCAGGCAGAGCCTAAATGAATAGCCTAAGCCCATGCTATGTACATATATATAGATGTTGTAGATAACTACATGATGTTCTGTTCGTACCTATTCCGAGACCTAGTCATCGATCATCATGAAGGAACTATGTACGTATAGCGTTGCGCCAGTTCGGTCAAAAGTGTCCTGGCACCGGTGAATGCTTAGTGGTTGGCAACGGGTACGTATTATACACACAAAAACAGGGCCAAGGGCCGCGACCTGTCAGACAATATTGCAGCTGTGTGATTATCACACATGCTGCGCCAAATAATAAAAAAATTGCTATTTCGATTCGAAACGCAATTGAAACATCAGCACGCTGGATAAAGCGATTTTGAAATATGCGGCTTGGCAACTTTATATGAAGGCTGCGTAAAACATCAGCAGCTGGGCGGGAGTGCAGTACACTGGTTGGTGTAACGTTTGACAGTGGGCAATGCGTGTGTGCTGTGACAATGCATAACCGCTGACTAACTGACTGTTATTCGAGCATTAAACTGAATTTTCTTGTTTTAAATTGAAGCCAATTAAATCTTGGTGTAATTAGGTATATGTGCCCATGTGCATTGCAACCTTGGGGCTAGAATTTCCTTGGCTGCATTCTCTTATGCGACAACATCAAAGTCGGCAGTTTTTCGTAAAGAGAGCCTAAATTTCGCACGAATAAATCGTTTTCACGTTTTCAGATCTGAATCTGACAGACATGTTTTAAGGGCTCTGATAGTGTAACTAATGAATCTGCGCAGTGCTGAGTACAGGTGGGCTTATACTACTGTGGTCAAATCAGATAGTCGAATCTTCTCGTCAACTCGCGCGCTCATTTGGGACTGCTTGAGTTGACAGCAGAATTGGACGACTTGACTTGACGTCTGTACTATTAGCCGTAGCCCGAAGTAGCCGTGTGTGTGATATGCTAAAAATAGATGTTCTATGCTAAACAAACATTGACATTGGCATAATCATTCCATTTTAGCGCAAAAAGAGCAGTTGTCCAAAAAATTAACCTTGCCCGATCAGCTAATCAGACCCACGCTTTTTCTCCGTGTATACAAGCACCTTGAAGTACACCCACATTATGTGCAGTGTTGTGCACTGCAGCAGACAGTCTGTCTAGACGTTTATTATACAGTGTACAAATGCGTTACCTCAGCCTACGGAAATTCCGTTAGGTGACATGACAGTTTCAAGTCAGGTCAGTTTGAAAGAAGGCGGCTTGAAGCCGCCAGTGGCCACCCGCCAAAGTATGTAGTATCCGCTTGGGACCTACGCAAGTGAGTCCATAATCATTATAATTACCGGAACGAGCGCAAATGAGAAGGTGTGTGTGCGTTGCGTACAGCATTGTGCTCTTAGCTTGCGGATGTTGTTGTTGTTGTTGTTATGCGTGTGAAATTTGTCTGACGCACGCCGCTAAAATTATGGATACTCCACCGGCTCCTGCGGCATACATAAGCTTGGCCCCCGCACTATATACGTATATCACACTCCCATGGATGTCCATGTATATGTAGGCTCGAGATATCCATCCTCGGGATTAAAAAAGACTTTGTGACGAAACTCTGTTTATGAGTTTGCACGCAGTGATGTTACAGCCCAGCAATAAGATCTGCTGGTGGGGCTTTTCGGAGGCAAATTTGACAGAGGCATTCGCACTGGCGAGCTCTGGCGCCTCGGTCTGTCTGCGAAAGTAGGGCGAAAGAGACAAAAGCATTAACTAAACTCAGTACACAATGCACAACAGTCGTACATACATAGCTCACTTCTTTAGAGAATATCTCCGAAAATACATTACGCTGCAGGTAGTTGTGCCTGACTGCATCTGAAGTTCAATGTGTTCGAGGTGTGCATCTTGTACAGATGTGCATATAAACCGATTAGTTTGGTTTCGATCGGCTTTCAAGCCACAAAATCAAAACCAAAATGTGTTCTTACTCTTGTATACGTATACAGGGTGACCCAAAAGGTACGGAAACCCTTTTGTGAGCCTAGATCTCAGCCGAGTTATATTGCCCGTTAAGACACTTTTAGCGCTTTGCTCGCAAGCATGGGCGATCTAACTTTTTGTGCTAAAATTTGACGTGGTCGAATGTTTTGACGAATGAGCTGAGCAAAGTATCGTGAAGGACGCTAGTTTGAAGGACGCGTTTGAAAGCAAGCTAATTTGGCGCCGATCTGCTTCAAGGCTACGTAACTTTAGGTACTCACCAAAGGACTTGAGGCGAACAACTTATAACACAAAAATTCAGATCGTCTTTGCTTTCGAATACTACGTGTTACCAACGGCCGAGATCTAGCTTCACAAAAGGGCTTCCGTACTTTTTGAGTCACCCCCTGTACTGTGATTAACATCGGCTGACCGAATTATTAACTAAGGACACGTGCAAAATTAATATTCTCAGTGTACGATAGCGGAAAGCTGTTCAACTGATAAACTCGCTACATGCATATTAGGTATATAATCTCAAAACACGGGCTTGTGTCACGTCGTCAACCGAGATATCGTCAACTGTCCGTAGTCAAACTATCCAGACCGAACGTGGATTACTCAGCACCCGCGTCATGGCTTGAGTTGACAACGAAAGTTAACGATCTGAGTTGACGACAAAACAATTAGCCAAAACGTGTACCACTTCTAGCAGCCCCGTCTGCAACATACCACCAGTGTGGTACACTGCTATCATGAGCAGGGTTGGGCAAAAAACGTTTTTTTTTCAAAAAATCTTTTTTTTTAAAAAAACGTTTTTTTAAAACGCCCAGATGACCAAAATATGCCCCCAACAAAATTGGAAAACGCTCATGTTGGGAAGAAAACGTGGTTAAATGAAGTAATTCTATGTGTTCTGAGGCAAAATAAACGGGTTTCAACCCTTTTCTAGCGAGTTGTTAAGATCCCATATCAGACCCGTATAATGGGACCAACTTTGGCCGGGGTCATCATTGAAAGTCAAACTCCGTATATCGACGTATGTATCTCGACAAAGTAAAAATTGGTCGAAACTTTTTTGAAAAAAATGGGACAAAAAATTCATTTTCTTGATAATCAGGGTACTTTCCCTAGAAAATCAGGGAAAATCAAGGAAATTTAGGATTTAACAAAACGAAAAACGACCCAGGCGTGTTTTTTTTGAAAAAAAACGTCGTTTTTTTTAAGAAAAAACGCCGTCGTTTTTTTGCCCAACCCTGATCATGAGTATAACGATGAACGGATTTGACTACCTATGTACATAAACTGCCCTTCGTTAGGATAAGTCTGTACCTATAGTTATAGCGCAAGTTTAGTTTCCTGTACCATACGAAGTCACGGAGCGAGTAATCTAAAATAACGAAATTGGTTATTGAATAAAACTGTCAGATGCAAAATGTAAGCGTTTGTCTAGACACAGAATCAAGCATTACACAACATGGGCATGGAGGACACCCACAAAAGCAACTTGTAGGTGACAGATGAAATAACGAACATCAAACTTGCTCTTGTATAATGTTGTGACGAGCCTATGGAATACCTGTACCTATGTATCAAGCTTGCTTCGCAAAAGGTTCCCTGCTTGCATCCTATTCATTTCCTAAATGAAAGTGAGTTTCGTCGTGAAAAACTGTGTGACAGACAGTCTATGGCAGTGTTGGTTCACAAATGTGCATGGCACTTGAGTTCATGATCACAGGCTATAAGAAGTAACAAACCTAAGTTATACATTGTGGAGAGTGGAGTAACGGGCGCATTTTTTTAATTTAGAGGCTACTCGATCGAGCTGAAGCAATCAAGCGATAACACCGATAAGTAGATGAAATTTTTAACTTTAGAATAATCACACTTCTTGCTTCGCGAGCGCTGGAAGTCTTCGTTAGGTTACGTATAGCTAATTAATTACAGCCGGCAACTTGGAGGCCAGTGCAACAGAGAGGACAGTGTTATGGTGCGATGATGGGCTGGGGCTCTTACATTATGCAAAGCTGTACTTGACATGTGTGTCTCAACGTAGTCATTGAAAATATTTGTGATCAGATCTTGTATGTAGTTTAGCGCCGCTGGACTGGATTTCATTCGTGTAAAGTGTGTCTAGGAATGTTTTTCTTGACTTCAAAGCTGTCTATCTCGTACGTCATCAGGCAACTTAGAATGGATAACAAACAAGCATGTACACATCGCTACATTACGTACTTATACTGTCTTAAGATCTGTGGTATAAATGTTTGATGACCCATGGTACAGGACGAATCTTGTACTACGTCAACCCTCATTTCATGAATGAGCTCGAGACACAATAAACATCAGACACCCTAAGAAACAAGAGTCGAGACACGAGATCAAGCTTATGGTATTGTTTTGGTAAACAGACTTCTTATCTTTGGAGATTTACTCAAGCTGCTATTAATATCAATACCGAGACAATACCAGGCCGATCACTGGGTACGATACGGTGGCCGGGCGATTGGATAAAGCCGGTGTGAGCACTTCTGCATTTTGTGCCAATGGATTGGGCTGCCTTTGGCGTAAGGCTTATGCTTAGGCTTACGCAGACTTATCGTTCTGTTTTGGGGCGTAGGCTTAGGGCTATTGGTTTTTGGGTTCAGCCGTTTTGGACTCTGCTCATTCTTCCTTGCTCAAGGTAGTCTTGTTCAGACCGACTTTGCTCAATTGCCCGCGCTGCTCAAGTTTCTTCTATTGATACCAAGACAATACCGGACCGGTCGCCATTACTGCGTACGAAGCGGCGATAATAAACCCCAAACAACATGATGTTCACAAACACACACACACCGGTCTGTTTATAAGCGAATCCCTCGGTCGCCTGGGTGGTAAAGGTGGTCTGGTCAGAATTCCCGAAATCAACCCTCCATTGATGCCGCCAATCCCGCTGTCCGATGTGTTATTGCTTGATGTATAATTGGTCGGAAATTGCTGGTCATTTGGCTGACTGCCGGCTGTGCGTGCAGCTGGAAGACAGACTTCGGATTTGCAATTGGCTTCAATTTATGGATCGGGGGACCATGATGGGCATGATGACAAGGGTGTTACGTCTGACGAGTTTTTTACTGAAGGTGCGTCATGCCATCGTCAGAACAAAACTAGCAACAAGTCCAATAGCACACGATTTGCCAACCTTGAAGATTGAGTTGTTGTTGTCGTTGTCGTTTCATAATCTTTGTGGCGCGCATTGCGTACGCCAACTGATGCAGTACCGGTGTACTGATGTAGGGGAACTCCAGGCAGTAGCCACTGTCCGGGTCACGGCTGGAAAGACAGCGGGGAAGCATCATTGTGGGAAAGCCACAAATTGCTCATGCCATGCATACCTGCATTTGATATTGAATTTCTGCGCATAACTGAGATGAAACGTGTGAATCCTCAATTGTGGGTCAGCAGCGAACACGTGGCACACTGATGGAGGCCGGGCACCACAATGGCCGCCGTTTTGAGGATTCAGTCGCGGGACCTCGTCAGATCGAACGCAAAGCGAGAAATATTGTTTGTTCTCGGGTGCGGCCGTGTACCACTCGATTGTGGACAGTGCGAAACGAAGCGTCACTTGACCACGGGAGTTCGTTACGACGACCTGATATAATACAGTTCGTAGTTCATGGTTTATAGCTTGAGTTAAATAAGCTACTTGAAGTTTGGGAAGCAATTGGTTCAACACCCCGACGAATGGGCATGATAGCAATAGTGACGTCAGTATTTCAATGAAATTTAAATTTGAGAATGCGCATTTCACCATTTATAGGCCACCCTCCAAACATTTTGTGAAAGCTAATTTTTTGGTAATGGTCTTTAGCGTGCTTCTCATGCCGGGCAGGATTATTTATGTCGCAGCTGTTATCCAAAGCAGTCAACCTAGTCAGTACCAAGTACACACAGTACCTGGTCCACATGAATATCCATCAAGATGGTGGTTGCCTTTGCCCGTTGTTGTTGTAGTGACGCGAGAGCCTGATGCAGCACGGCCGATCGGGACTGGTACGGCACCGGAACTGGAACCGCGCCGATGTAGCACAGACCGGCAGACATGAGCAAATTGTAGTCGTCGTTATTGTCGTTGTTGTCAGGCTCGTCGTCATCAAATACGTCGTGGGGTACTGTAGATTAAGGTATGATAGGGTTATGTAATGGCAATTTTTTCATGCAATGGTATGACAACGTCGAAAAGCGTGTCAAGCTTCTTTTTGTATATATGGGCATGATAACAAGAGTGGGTAGCTGATGCGCATTGCTAATGTAGCACTGACTACCGTAATTTTTTTTGCATGATTCATGTTGTGAAGTTGATGGGGATGATAACAAGTGTGGAGGGATCTATATAGCGACCGACTGCTTATTAAAAAAATTTCAGATTATGCTCCATCTGTTAGTGCCTCGCATTTTTTTATCTATAACTTTTCGTTTACAGGTTAGGTACCCACCTTCAACCAACAAGCAAACAGTCCTCAAACCGTTGTTGTTGTTGTTGTTCTGTTTCCTGATCTGCATCTGCCTCATTGGCCGCAGCACTGGCGTTCGATTGGACGCTGTCGGGGATCCGTCCAATGAACGTGCGTCCTGAACGCTGATTGGCTGACGACGATTGCGCTTGGCTGCCTGCTGATTGGCTGCAGTCCACTGGGTGTCGACGTCGGGGTCACTTGTTGTCAGCGTCGTACTGCTGCCGTCTGGAATTGAAGTTTTCACATTTGTCTTGGTCTTCAGTGCACTCGCACTGACGAAGGCCCGGTACACCGAAAATAACAGAGACCAAAAGCACGCAGTCACTATTCAGTCCCATGTCTTCATGGAAATCTCCATTTTTCATGCAGCCATGCATAACGGGCAAGACATGTTAAACAAGCTTGGCAATCAAACCGATTAAAAAAACTTCTTTGTCATTACCTGAAGAGGTCGGAGACAGCCTTTCCATATCAGACCGACGACGCGCGTATTTCGAAGTGTGACTGAAAATAATGAAACATCACAAACAGGTTGTGGATAATGAGTTTTGCTTTTTCGAAAATGGTTTTGCGTAAAAGAACTTATCTGAAAAAATATCGAACGAAATTTGTTGGACAACCCAGACTACACGTTCCATCCAATCCACCTACCTTTTATGCCTTTCATCACTGTCCCTGGCACCAACATGTGCGATCAATGAATCATTTATGTTCTGCTGATGTTGTTGTTGCGGGTCAGTGGTCAGATCGGCCTCACTTCGTGCGCGTCGAGCACTCACACCACCGGTCGACGCACGCCGATGCGCTGCAACAATGATGATTTTCTCTTTCACTTGATTATCTTGCTGTTCACGAAAAGTAAAAGAAAATCTGCCATCATCTCGACAACTAACCCATCAATGTGTTCATTTTTCGCTGCGCACCGCCTTTCCTCTGATGGCATTGCTTCCAGTTTCGATTGACGGAATCCCCAACAATGCTTGACGAGGTGGTCACTTCAGCCAATCGGCCCAGGGAGGAACCAGCTGCCTGTAGCCTTTGTCGATTGCGACGTTGCAAGACCTGTTGTCGACTTGAGACCGGGCCTTGCGCAGTCAGGGAACCACTTGATGAGTTCTGACTGTAGTGGAACGTTGACAAGGTTGGCAGACCGACGACGTCGTTGGACAGGGTTTGTTGCTGAAACATTATAAAAATGGGAAGGTGATGTTGGTTGTTTAGTCCAGTGAAGACCAGTAAAACAGTTCAACTTCGGTGTGGAGAGTTGAGCGCAAAAAACACAAGCAGTCTATTCTTTCCGTCCCTCTTGTTTTTCATGGTCACATGAGATCAATGGGTATTTTTGTTCACAGCGGAGAATACGCACAAGTAACCTTACAGATCTCGTTATCACCATCCCCGTGACCAGTTGATGTTTCAATCACATAATCACACCAACCTGCAGTCTATGCGCCAACGCATCTCTACGTCTCCGCGTTGTCTCCGCAATCAACCGTTGATGCACTCTGTCCCGCTGTGCCACCCGCGTCTGACTATCGCTGTCCATTGAGCTGTCGTCGTGCTCGCAATCACCTGTCATTTTTATATGTAGGTACAGTGAAACATCAGGTGCTTCGGCCAACAGCTGGGAATAGTCGATCCCTTTATTAAGCATATAACTGGATTTGAATCTGTCGTTAAGCTGACGGCATAATAATTTTCGATGTTGATGTTGAATTGTAGGACCAACTTTATTTTGTGATGAAATCCACCATAACGGTCGATCGGAGATCATCAGCCACCAAAACATGAGCGCTCAAAAAAGGGCCATTTGCAGCAGAAAGAGTAGACAGTAATACTCGCAATGGTAAAGTCTCCAACAGCGAAAAAAACGCCAAATTCAAAAAATATCACACACTTCCTCAAACCTGGGCAGATGTCCTGTGCGACAGCAGATGTTTTCACCCCTGTATTCCACTGTCCATCAACATCATTTTCATCCGGTTCCTGTTGTACGGTCATACAAAGTGCACCGTTGTCACTCGATGTTTGCATCAAACGGACCACATCCTGGTGGGACGTTGCACGGGACACGCGACAGCCGTTGATCTGGACGATTCGGTCGCCCGACTGAGACAGGGAACAACAATGTGCCAAAGCGTTAAGGCGTGAAACGGATCGGATTTGATCTCCAGACCACGTGCACTAATATTGGTCACGTGATTTTTTTGAATAAAGGATAGTTCCGACTTTCTCATGATATGCGATATACACCACATTGGTCGGTCAAAATTGGAGAAAATCGTATCGCCAGATAAGACTAAGTCGCCATCATGTTTAATACTGGGCAGAATGTGACGAGGTGGAAGGTTCCAAAAATCTGTTTCATTAGCTACCAAAAATCCAACACCGCAGTTCTGTACGGCTGAGGCGCCAGGTCATCTTCAATACAAATTATTTGAATGGATGAAATACCATCCCAAACAAAATATGTATAAATTCAGAATTCCCTCACCTTCAATCCCGATTTCTCGGCCGAGCTGCCGGCAACCACATTCTTCAAATAACATCCCGAATGCTCTGCGTCAGTGAAGAGGGTGAAACCGTAGCCGTGCGTGGGCGAGACTCGAAAATTGACAGTTTTATTCATTGTCACGGTTGATGATGAGTATGTTGGTGAGATTCAGGATTAGAAATTGAGGTCTTCACAACATTTTTACTGAAACGATATCAAAATATTTGTGCTGAGTGCCACTTTTCGGCGTGAAAATAATGATTCAGGATCGATCGAGCGAGAGATGACAGAGGTGAAAATTATCATGTTTGAAATTGCTTTTTGCGGAAGGCCACACAAGGAAATCAAATATTCGACAGCACAGCGAATTTATTTTTGAAAGTCTAAAAAACCAAAATATGCGACAGGCATGTACGCTCGCTGTGTGAGCCTCCTCTTGGTGGAAGAAGTCCACACGTCTCGAAAATAGGTCGGATACATGCATTTTTTTGTCATTGATAGTGATTAAAAGGCGAATAAGACAAATAAAATCGCAATGGCAGAAGATTTACGCTAAGTATAGGCATGCGCGGCATTTGTCATCTTTGATAAATCAGTCGGAAAATCAAGGTAAAACTTGGCCCAATTTTTGTCAGATCTTTCAACCCAAAAAGTTGGGACCCTCTGGTGAGATTTGACTATATGGGGTGATGGATGAGTGTACCTACTGAAAAAATACGATGAAAATCGGAGATCATGAGTGCGTTTCGGAAAAAATCATTCTCTTTTCCTCAATTCACGAACGCAGTCGGAGGAACAAGTGAACGAAACATGAATCACCAACAATGAAAAAACGCACAGAAGGAAGACGTTGAGCTTGTCTATACCTACAGTAGGTCGAGGCAACCAAAAAGCGGTGTGCATGCACGCATGGCAACAACAAAATGATCAAACCAAAGAATTCTGCATTATTTCCACCAAGAAAAAAAGGAGAATTTTCTCAGAGCAGGCATGCACATGCATATACACAACCGAAGTATGAAAATACAATACAACTTGCTTTTATACATATTTATGCCGACCTCAGCGTGTGCCCAGTGTTGCGTGGTCAAAGTTGGGGTTATGCATCTAATGAAAAGATAAGACCGGGCTACCGAAAACAAGCAATCGTGTGTTTTAAGGTCATGCACACAAATCGGCAGACAAGTTCCGGTTCAGGATCCAAAAACGTGAAAGGAACCACCAGAACCCGACGTTATTGAAAACTCAAAGAGTCGGTGGGACCTCCCGCCAGGGTTGGGCAAAAAACGTTTTTTTCCAAAAAATCGTTTTTTTTAAAAAAAAACGTTTTTTTTTAAAAAAAACGTTTTTTTAAAACGCCCAGATGACCAAAATATGCCCCCAAAAAAATTGGAAAACGCTCATGTTGTGAAGAAAACGTGGTTAAATGAAGTCATTCTATGTGTTCTGAGGCAAAATAAACAGGTTTCAACCCTTTTCTAGCGAGTTGCTAAGATCCCATATCAGACCCGCATCGTGGGACCAACTTTGGCCGGGGTCATCACTGAAAGTCAAACTCCGTATATCGACGTATCTCGACAAAGTAAAAATTTGTCGAAAATTTTTTGAAAAAAATGGGACAAAAAATTGATTTTCCTTGATAATCAGGGTACTTTCCCTGAAAAATCAGGGAAAATCAAGGAAATTCAGGATTTAAAAAAAAACGAAAAACGACCCAGGCGTTTTTTTTTTTAAAAAACGTCGTTTTTTTAAGAAAAAACGCCGTCGTTTTTTTTGCCCAACCCTGCCTCCCGCAAGCAGGCTGTGGAGAGGATCCCATGCTGTGAGGTTTTGTTGTAAAATGCATGCGGTCATCAAAACCAGAACTGTGGATGATTTTGTTGTGCAAACAGCAGCAACGCAAATTGAATGGCCACAAACACGACGGAAGATCAACAAATAATAATAACAGAGCGAGATACGATCGAAATGTTACATCGTGTGTTCCAGCATGAAAAGAACAGAACGCGCATGAGGTCCGGGACGCAGGATTGGGGGTGCTTTTGGGAGCAGAAGAGTCAGGTATTGGTAAGATGGCGATGGCTCTGGTCGGTAATAACTATCCGGGGCCAGAAATGAACACCGAAATGCAAATGCAACATCCTCAATTGTGCTGTCCATCTGCCGAACACAAAAAGGACGAAAATTTGGCCTCATTCGAGCCAGTTAACCAAACGTCACAAAATAAAATAAGGAGCAGAACGAAAACAATAATAACTTGCAGGCAAATTCGACCTTTATACCAAGGTAGTGCAGAACAAACAAGATAATGAAGAACGACCACAGTCATAAATAAGGGCGGAACACCAATTATGCCCAAATGACCATATTATCGCACAAGGGGACACCATTTTCTCGCTTGGTTGCTTGTGAACGTGGCTGAATTTACAATCAGGTTTGATGAAGATGGAATTGCGCAATGGCAATTTGGGGATAATGAGCTTGTTGAGGTGGAAAATCTGCGTGGGAGCTGGGGCGACAAGGGCAGAGTTGACAAAGAAACCACACCCAAACAAGCATTGGAGCCATCAAGATCATTGAGAAACTTGTGTTCAGGTACATGTAGGCACACAAACGAGCAAGTGGGCAGTAGGTTCTGGAGCTGGAGTGACTTTCTGTGCGTGTGCGTTTGTAAAATATCGCCAAATCGGGTTAAAGACCCAGTCAGCAGGTCGCTATCCTGTCCACAGTGTGATGAGAAACAGAGCCAAACAGTGAGAACAATCCGACCAAATACAACTCTGGTACCATGCCTTACTTTTGCATTTGGTCGGAGACGCTTCACCCAAGAAATCCGAACACAATTGTGGACTGACTCATCTTCGCTTGCTTGATGCGGTGCTGGGACGAGAGTCACACACGTTTTTACATAATCTACCAAACACCGGACAGGCACTTTGTTGAGTGTGCACCGCGGACCATCGTCCGTACAACGTCCGAACATGAAAAATCGCCAAATAATGGGAGTGCAAAAATATGCACATACATATACAGACCAAAATAATAATGTTCCACGCGAACAATGCACAGATAGAGAGGCATGGTGTACACTCATTCACACACCAACAACATGCACCAGACACAATAATGTCCTCGAAAAAAAACTGCGCGCGGGTTGCAGCAACCAGCCAAGCTCTCTCTCTCTCTCACACACACACAGCAGTCAGCCAGTAGCCCTATATCATTGTTTTGTCGCATGCATGGTGGAGACTATCACACAGCCGCAAGTTTACACATGTGCACCCCACGACAATTCAATGTGCATCTTGCAGAGAGAGACGAAGGAAATTAAATCTTTAACAAAAGCTGGTCGATATAAAAATACGCAATCCTTGTTATCATGCCCATTTGTGTCATGACCAGGCTTGCTGCGCGTGATGGAAATGGAAAAAACGGGCACATCTAAAAGTTTCAGGAGCCATTCATTATTATAGCAATATCGCGCGGACACAACAGTTGAACTAGTGCACAACCAGTGTGAGGGCAACACATGCGACACACATGGGTTGAACATGATGTTCAAGTGTTACCGAGGTTGAACAAAGGCACAAACACTGTTAAAATATAGCTCAAAATGATCGTTTTTTGTCTTTTCGCACGAAGTTTAGAGAATTCTTTGGCGCACACGTTCCAGTTTCTTATGCATTCTGACCAGCCTTTATGAATCAGGAACCTAGAACAATGTTTTGCAACGCATCGCGGTGTTTGCCGTTTTTTGCGCGGGACCTGCGCGCACATTCTGGAATGGGAATTTTATTATGAGCGGGCCACCCCATGATAATAATGATTTGATGAACATTGCCCAAATAATGAGGTCTTGAAACTTAGTCGCAAAACAAAGTGAAAAAACTATCCTGGGTCACATACATAGTGTCAGATATGCAGAAGCAGGAAAGAATAAAAAACAAGTTTTGATTGGCGCCAGGAAACCAGTTGTCCGAAGAAAGGGGCCATAAACGGGATGCGTATGAAAAAAAATGCAAGTCGGGCGATAAAAACCACGTGAGTTATCGAGAATAAATGGGCAAAATCACCATCAAAAACGAAAATGCGCCGTCAAATAAAGTTCGACCTTGAAACGTTTCTGACGATCCATCTCCAGGGGATATTGGTCACCACAACTGCTGCAGGCACATATGATTTTATTGGGTACAAATTTTCTCGTTGCGCGGATTCTGAAAACAGAAAAGATCGGCGAAAACGGACAATGCTACGTTTGTCAAAAAAATTAGTCCGGGATCCAATAATCGGTTTGGTCACTTCAAAGCGGTCATCAGGATATGGGAAACGGCATTTCCAAATGATCACGGTTATTATCAGAGGATATATTTGTTGAATTTTTGTTGGGTGCTGGTCCAAAACAACCTAATAAAAGTGGGTTGGTTTGGCACCCAAATTAGCAACCCCAACACATTTTCGCTCACAACGAGACTTTCGATGTTTTTCACCGAAATCTTTCATCCCAAGTCCCCGTTGCGCATGTGTTGAAAGTTTCTTTCAAGCCCTTCTGCCAAGACACAAAATATGTAATTTTCCGATCTGGATTGCCATGTTTCCCAAAACCTATAATGAACGGCTTTAGAAGCAGAAACGTGCAAATAGAAAGTAAGAGTGAGCGACAGACGCGGAAGTGTTGGGCCCATCGTGTTAAGTCACGTGAAACCCACCGTAACCCAAGGGGAGATTACAAGCCAACGTTAAAGTGTGCATAAATGCAATCCAAATAAAAAGATAGAAGAACGTGAGAGAGCTTATTGCTTTTGGTCAACTTTGGGCAGACAGCAGGCGAAAGCACTTGAACTGGATAAATTTGGCCAGGGGCTCAGTAAACAGTGTTTAGAAATAAATAGCCCTTTCTCGTTGGCTAGCTAAAATATACTTGACTTCTTTCACAAGAATACGTATATAATGTGGAATTTTGTTTCTATACTATTTAGTGATTATTTATTTCATGGCGATAATAAATACACTTGCGAAAATAACCTAAAGAATCACACTTCCAAAAAATTAGCATTGGTAGCAAAAAAATGAGACATGGCATAGCATAGCATTTTGCATTTTCAAATCCTCAATTATAAAAAGATAAAGGTTGGACAAAAATTACACACAACAGCATACAAGCGTGTAAGTGCGAAATCTGACGTTGACTTTGACATAAGTCAAGAATTTTCAAGGGTGTATTCCAAAAATCCAATCAAGCAACTCAACAAATGAATCACAATGAATGCATTTTTGTGGCTATTTGAGACCTGAAACCGGTAGGAAACGCTCGAAATCACAGACTCTACCCAGGTTTATCTCTTTTTGCCTCCTCGCTTCGGTCCCGGTTTCGGACCGGACGGCACAGAGGCAGCTTTGGCGGCGACGGCGGCTTCGGCAGCTGGAAATTGAAAATAGAAAAACGCTTTCCGAGCCACTTATCGGAAGATTATCCTGAACGGCTTCCGAAAAGGAAACAACAAACATGAATAGTTCTGAACCTAGGCGTAGACAGGACTCCAAATTAATTTTTTCAATAATTTGCTAAATACAACAGTCACACAATGCTCTCGCATCCCTTCACACCAGAAATCAATTCCCCCGGACATGTGCTTCTTAAAGGTCCGCCCGTCTTTCTTATCTTTAGTTTGGATAAGGAAAATAAGTGCAGTGCGCACGCTTAGATTCATTATTCATACGATATTTCGCAACCTTTTCGCCACTGACCTTTTTTCTCCTCCTCCCTCTTCCTAGCCGCTTCTTCGCGTTGTTGTTTGATGAGCGCCAATCTAGCCAGATCCCGTTGAGCTTCGTCCGTCAGTCCCTGCTCGTGCATTCGTTGATAAGCGGCGCGCGCTCGTTCCGCTTCTAAGGCTTCGCTGCAGCAAAAAAATGTTGCATAAGCTCAATGAATAACACTTGAGCAACACTTTTTGTTTGCACCTCACATCTACAAATTCGGCTGTGCGATTTGCACACACAATTTTAACATCCCTGTGCATACAAAAAATTGCATGTTATGGTGCATTGCGCAAACTTGGTACAAAGGGCTCGCAACACAGTGGAATTCGAAAAAATGATGCTTTCATTCGGCAGCTATTAATTTCAACGAAACTTTCGCGCAATTACATAAAAACAAAAACATCTGATAAACCGTATCCCAACCGTTCCTTGCGAGACAGCTGCGGTCCGGCATTGTTTTCGAGTTTCAGATCAGTGACTTTGATGTGTTTCTTTGTTTGTCTATTCGGATTAGCAACAGCGATCAAATGCTGCACACCTTTGGCTGGCTCGTTGTCGTCATCTTCGGACGAAGACTCTTCCGAACCAGCGTCGTCTGACTCATCCTAAAACCGACAAAAATATTATTTTCAGTTTTATAAGAAATTTACAGCCAGCGAGCGAGCCGACAGAGACGCTGATTAGGAACGGAAGCGGCGTGTGTGTGATGGAAGTTGTAGTCCCCGAAAAACCGGTTCTTTATATTTTTGGAATAAAAAGGTAAAGAACCGCTGCGTAAAAGCACAGGAGAACCCAAAACAACCACTTTGGGCACATGTTTGGTGCATTACTGACACCGAGCATGTGTTTTATAATGGTATTGTGTTTTGCTAGTTCAAAACAAACATTTACGGCAACCTTTGCCGTGATCGACTCGGGTTTTGAAAAAGATTTGTCCTTTTTTTCGAAATAAACTGCTGAATTTTTTTAGGAAAACTTCGGCCCGATGTTCTTTGTTTTTTTTCTCACGAAAAAAGCGTTTTCTTCATGCGGCAACTATAGCGGAGATGGAACACAAGCAATCTTTTTGCTTACAATCAAAAACTCACCAAAAAGCTTTGGTTCGCTGTCGCTCCCGACTATTCATAACAGACTGACTATACTTGAGCATTTTTCCGCAAAATATGTTTTTGCTCAAAACAGTTTTTCCGGCCCGGCAAGTATAAAATGGACGATGTTCATTTTATGGCCCGTAACTGTGTGGTGCGAGAAATCCGTGTTCATTGATGTATTCAAACAAAAACACATTGAAGCCATAATTTGGCGCCAACCAACCAAACCAGGTCCTTCGAAGGAAAAGCCTATGGGAACGGAAAAATCATTCTAAAAAAGCAATTTGGGGGGTTTGGTCAATTTCACCGTTGTTATCTACCTGTTTTGGCGATCGAAACGTGACCCTTGACGTGCCGCCAGCAGCAGCTTTTGTGTCCTGCTTTTCATCATCTGATTCTTCATCGCTGCCGCGTGCCTTCTGAAGGGCGATCTCTTTCTGTTGTTGTTCCAACTCGTGCACACTCGTGAAGTGGCGGCTGCCGCCTGAGAATAGAACAGACGCCGTATTGTTGGGAATAGAAGCCCGGACCAGCGTTGCAAAGTTTTATTTTTAAAAAATGCGCTTGCTTTTTTAAAAGTCAACACTTTTCTCAAAAAAACAAAAATTAAACGTAGCATATTTTGGAATTTTTGATCCCCACCTCAGAATGCACGAAATCTGCTCAGTTTGGCCCAGGCTTCTATTACCACATATCCGAGGGTGTTGCTTGGGGGATTGAATACTTACCTCTCACAGTCACAACTCCCAAATCATACCTTTAACAAGCAATTTCAAACCTTTGTAAGGCAAAAATCGAGGGGTTTTCGACACTTCCCTCCAATTTTATGCAAAAATTGGGGAAATTAGTGCCCCCGGAGGGGAACTAGTGTGCTAAGTGCACCTTGGTCGGCACGGCAGTAGTGTAGCTACCAGGCGGGGCGGTAACCTACTGTACCACTGTACCAGTACCACTAAAAATGTCGGGCGGCAACCTACCTACTGTACAGGCCGAGCTGGGGGGTGGGCAAAACTTTTCACGGCAAAATATTGATGAAAATGTACTCCGAAATGCTAATTTACGTAGCGCGCGATTTTTCGCTATTTGGAGTGAAAATACAGATGTGAACTCTGAACCGCCACACCAAACGTATGCTCCCGGAAGGACTCGAACCTCCGACCTCCCAGCCACCAGGCCTGGACAGCCAGTTGCTCTACCAACTGAGCTACGGGAACGCGGTCTGGCTGCGGCTCAAAGTTGCACTTATACCCATGCAACCGTGCAGACACACACTGCTTTGCACGCCACACGCTACACGTTGCGCTGGCTAGCAGACTTCCAGTCCACACATCCTCCCATTCACGGAAGGTTTGACCTCAAACCTGCGGGTTTCCACCCGTCTTTCTCCGAACCAGCGCTCTCGGTCGTGTCCCATCACACGCAGGCACTTGCGATTGCGACCCAACCCTGAATACGGCAGGATTGTCGCTGCGCACTTCCCTTTCCACAGGCAAGCACTCGCGGGCTTTGACCCACAAGGGGCTAACCGCTCGCACCTCGTGTCCCACACGATAGCGCCACCTCCCTCTTTCAGAAGGTCTGACCCCAGACCGGCTCCTCGGCCGTCACTGCGGGTTGGTTCATCTCAACTTGGGCTCACCAATTGTGAACTCTGAACCGCCACACCAAACGTATGCTCCCAGAAGGACTCGAACCTCCGACCTCCCAGCCACCAGGCCTGGACAGCCAGTTGCTCTACCAACTGAGCTACGGGAACGCGGTCTGGCTGCGGCTCAAAGTTGCACTTATACCCATGCAACCGTGCAGACACACACTGCTTTGCACGCCACACGCTACACGTTGCGCTGGCTAGCAGACTTCCAGTCCACACATCCTCCCATTCACGGAAGGTTTGACCTCAAACCTGCGGGTTTCCACCCGTCTTTCTCCGAACCAGCGCTCTCGGTCGTGTCCCATCACACGCAGGCACTTGCGACCCAACCCTGAATACGGCAGGATTGTCGCTGCGCACTTCCCTTTCCACAGGCAAGCACTCGCGGGCTTTGACCCACAAGGGGCTAACCGCTCGCACCTCGTGTCCCACACGATAGCGCCACCTCCCTCTTTCAGAAGGTCTGACCCCAGACCGGCTCCTCGGCCGTCACTGCGGGTTGGTTCATCTCAACTTGGGCTCACCAATTGTGAACTCTGAACCGCCACACCAAACGTATGCTCCCAGAAGGACTCGAACCTCCGACCTCCCAGCCACCAGGCCTGGACAGCCAGTTGCTCTACCAACTGAGCTACGGGAACGCGGTCTGGATGCGGCTCAAAGTTGCACTTATACCCATGCAACCGTGCAGACACACACTGCTTTGCACGCCACACGCTACACGTTGCGCTGGCTAGCAGACTTCCAGTCCACACAGATTTTACACAGTTTTGAACCAAAAATCGCAACCTGCTGTACCAGCCGAAGGACGGCGACCTACCTGCTGAACCAGGATGGAGCTTCGACCTACCTACCTACCGTACCTAGGGGGACCCCCACTCTCCCCAGCTGCACCAGTGTTGGTCTGGGAAATTGGTGCATCGTAAAAAACCTAAATACAAGGGGGCTCTATTAATTCACTGACCCCTTTTTGGGGGGCTGTATCACGGGGCGAGGGGGCTCTTTCCGTGGGTGCTGCATTTAGTTTTTTACGGTATCTTATCTTCGGAAGGGAAGACCCCCTCCCCAGGAACCAGTGTAGTTCCTGGTCCGGTGCGGCGGTTAGTGTACCTCCCTGGGCTGGGGGGAAGGGGGGGAAGACCCAAATTCAGGATAAAGTCAATTTTTTGAGGTAGAAAATTTGACCGATTTTTGGCCCTTTTTGGAAAAAATTCTCCATAAAAAGGGTATTTTGGCGACTTTTGACAACATCGGCCTAAAAATCACCCATTTTAGGCCTAAAAATGGCCATTTTAGGCCTAAAAATGGCCATCCTAAAATTGCCTATTTTAGGCAAAAATTGAGGCGGTTAGTGTACCTGGCGCGGTGGTTAGTGTACCAGTGTACATTGGTCGCGGCGGTTAGTGTACCTTAGAGGGGACCCCCCTCCCCCCCCAGGAACTACACTGCCAAAAACTACACTACGCTACACCACTGGAAACAACCCCCCCATCCCCCAGCCACTACAGTGGTGAGATGAGAGCCTGAGAGGTATGATTTTGGTCACCCAAAAAGGCGAAAAAAACACCGTTTTTGTGATACAATTTTGGCCAAAAAAATGAGGTTATTTTTTTCCAAATTTTCGCCGAACATCGCCTAAAAATATGTATTAAGGGGGGTTTGCGCGCGGAGCGCGCGTTTTTTGAGAAAATAAGGTCGAAAAACACCGATTGATTTGGAGTTGTGAGAGCTGAGAGCAGTGTAGTGGCAGGCAGATGGTTGCAAGGTACCCTTGGGGGGGATGGATCCAGATGGTTGCAAGCTGCAATGTACCCCCCTACCCAGCCTCCGGGAGGTTGCAAGGTACCCCTGAGGTCCGAAAAAAGGGTGTTTTTTGCATGCATTATACTGCAAATTTGGCCGAAAAATTGGTACTTTTTTGCATTTTGGCCGAAAATTTGCCTAAAATACCTATTATATGAAGGTTTGCGCGCGGAGCGCGCGATTTTTGGGGTTTTGAGGTCGAAAAACACCCATTTTGCCTATAAAAACCATAAATTGATGGTTGCAAGGTACCCTCCGGGGTGGTTGCAAGGTACCTACCCTTCCCCCCCATCCCCCCCAAGGGGTGGTTGCAAGGTACCTACTCCTTAGGGGGGGGAAACCCCCCCCAACCCCCCCCAGCCACTACACTGGCTGAGAGGTAGGTAAGTACTCAACCCCCCCCCAACCCCCCTCGGGTTTTGTGGTAGGTAAGTACTGAGAGGGGAGGGGGTAACCCCCCAACCCTCCTGCCACTACTATGAAATACGCACAGCCGAACCTTTGTGGCCGCCACCGCCACGTTTTCCTTTTCCACCTCCGCGTGGCATTTTTCAATGACGAAGTTGATTGAAGTTCACGACGAGCAAAAGGAGCGCAGCGCACCAAACCGACGATCGGGAAATAAAGTTTCAACGAACGACCAGCGTGTGTTCAAGCTGCCAATTTTACAATTGCACCCGATTGCACAATGATGAATGACTGACTGAGTGACTGATAAAGGCCAAACTGGATGACGAAGCGTTTCGTTCAATGATGTGAAACTTGTCCATTGAACATGAACATTGCGAAATTATTTTTGTTCCTGTGTTTCAAAACTTGAAGCCGGAAGTAACGGGGCGTGAATGGTGGACCGGTAGATCGCCTGACCGGTACTTTTAGCTACGGTAGCTATAGCACAGGCAGCATAGCTACCGTAACCCATATTTCCGATAGCATTCTCCGTCCGCTGGTGAAACCAGCAGATAATTACCGTAGCTAAAAGTACCGGTCAGCGATCTACCGGTCCACCATTCACCCGAAGTAACAACTACATAAAGGCGCTGAGCCTAAGCCGTCCTGTTGTTTGTTGTGATTTTCATTCTACGAAATTTTGTTGTTTTTTTGAAAAAAGAACGGTCGATCTCTTTCGTTCATTTCTTGAGGATGAGGTCGGCCCGGCATGTGGACACTTGTTGATAAAGACAAAAATAATAATTGTTTTTTTTGTCTTTAATGTCTTTCGTGTCAACAACTATGCATTACCACGCTGCGTATAGGACAGTTGTTGACATAAAGACAAAAATAGTTGGGTGTCAACAACTGTGCGTTGATTGGAGCAGAGGCAGTTCAGTCAGGTGAACAACATGTGAAGAACGCAAATGCGATCACACGCGCACCTGACAAACATCGTAAAATATTTTCCTTGCAAAATAAATTTTGAGAGAGAGTTATTCTATAAATTTTGAACTACCGCCGTCTGATGTGCAAGTCTTCCTGTGCCTGAAAGGAACAGATCAGAGAAAATACCAGGTGTTTAACTACTTCCAAAATGGGGCGCAAGAAACTGCTAAACTGCTAAACTCACCCCAGTGAGTGCTAGATCAACGCTGCATACGATATACATACATACATGCCTTGCCTTGTGACTCGTACACTGAACTTTATTGTGTATGGTCCAGCCACGTGCTCACGAGATGACTCTTTTTAAAGCTTGCATGGCCAGATTCAAAGATGCGCCGGTTACACGGGTTTTCGCAAACAAAAGAAAGAGATTGGGCCGAGAGACATGATGACAAGTTCCAGCTGGCTGACCTCAACTTGTTGCGTGCTTACGCGAACAGCAGCGTCGTTCAACACAGAAATGTTTTGGGAGTCAAAAGGGAATTTACGCACCGAGGTGGAGAGCGTGTTTTTAAAAAATACATGCGTTTCTCTTTCTTTCATTTCCGAAATACGTGGAACCGGAACATTATTGGATCCGTTCAAATTAATTTCAAAACAAGCGTCTCATGAGTTCGTGGCTGGACTATACATAATGCTTACGCCAAAGGTCGGTCGCACCGGTGCAGCTGCGGCTCTGTACGTGCTTGAGCCTATCCCACGTGATGGTAAGCATGTTTCTACTCCATCGTATGTCTTTTGTCGTTCTGATTTTCAACATGAGTTAGATTATAAACACCGGTCATGAAATAAAATTTTGAGTGAAAGATGCCTCCCACGCTTACCCAATACAGTTTCGGGAACAACCTTGCCGGGGTTGCTGGTACACCTTGCCCAGTGAAGAGTTTGCATACTTTAACCAAGATTTCTACACCACTTCAAACCTGAAACAAGTTACATACATGCTCAGATAAAGAAAATGAACATTATTGAAGTTTAAACTTTATTTTTGTCTTTATGTCAACAACTGTCCTATACGCAGCGTGGTAGAGCATAGTTGTTGACACACGTGTTATTTATGTCTTTTGCAGGTGTCAACAACTATGCATTTCACCGCTGCGTATAGGACAGTTGTTGACATGTCAACAAGTGTCTAGCTACCGTCAGCCCTGCCGACATCAAATCGTTGGTTGGTTGATTGCTCTCAATGGGTGGAATTCACAAAACAAAGTCAAGCTCACCGTCAAGCTCAACGTCAAAGTTCAACGTCAGATGTTTCGGCGTCACGCTCGCTCGTGCAGCAGGCGCGATTTTCTAAACGAAGGGTCAACTTTGACGCACTAGTGTGTAAGACTGGATGCTTATCTAGCCAAAATATTATTATAGGGATGTAACAGAAGCGTTTTGTGAAAGTATTTCTGAGTTTTGTGAATTTCTGAAAAGAGGCAAAGAAATGAATAGACGATCACCAACGGGGGTGCAAAAAATTTTGACTGCGGTCAATGATCGCCATATTATTTCAATACCATTAGTCAGAAATTATTATAACTCAGAAATAATCTTCTGAAACGCTTGTGCTACGTCCTTAAAATAACAGTATCCCGAGAAACGCATCCAATCATGCACAATAATGTGTCAAAGTTGACCCATCGTTTAGAAAATTGCGTCTACAGCGTGGCGCCGAAACATCTGACGTCGAACTTTGACGTTGAGCTTGACTTTGTTTTGTGAATTCCAGCCATTGACGCATAAAACCATGCACGTCAATTGGTGATACGGTAGAAGCACAGTTACAAGACAGGGTGGGGTGGGACAATTGATTTACTGGTCAACCAACCAGATATTCAGCGCAGTGCATATCAAGCAACGAGCACGTAGCACAAATGACAATCGACCTCATGGCCAACTTTAACTTGGTTACTGAGGTGCAGTGCATCCGCTTTGTGTACGGAGGTTGTCATGCCATGACCCCAATCTGTGGTGTGGGAGGCGGGAGCCCCACCTCAAGAGGCCGGTGACGAGAGGTTACGTCAGAGGTAACGCGAGAGGTTACGTCATAGGTTGGGTACTTTGGCTTGGAGATTAGTATATGGATATGGCACGTCACCACACATTTATTCTCAGAATGAACTGAAACATCATGAACCAGCATAATAATTATCATTTTTACGATCACAAAAAGTAAAGTAGTGCATAGACACTGTGTATGTGAACAGGGTGCACATGTACATGATACATGTATACTTTCCCGTATGTGCTCCAATTGGGGTAGTCTTTTCCCAGTCTTTTCTGAAACTCCGCCCATCCCCGCGCCGGTTTGCCCATTGACGTATCTCCTTCCTCTCGGCCTTCCTCGTTGGGGGGGGGGGTTTTGTTTGGTTTGCTCTCCGGAGGTTATCACGCAGTTGGAGGGGCGAAGCATATCCTGCGTGTTCGATGTGTATTGAATTTTTGATAGGAACACATTATATCCTATACTTAACTGGACAAAAGTGCTGTTCACACTGCACTTGGCGGGAACGCCGCCATACATTATCGGGTGATATAGTAAATTTCCAAATTCGCTGCCGCACAGTAAAATACGCCCCATAGTTAATGTCAAGTTATAAACCCGAACTCTAACTATGCGCGGTTCTGAAACATTGCGCGCAGCTGCCTGGCTGGCTGGCAAGCTGCGTGCGTATTGGCTGTCTGAATGTTTCACAACTTGATTTTCGGGTTTAGAACCTTTTTCAAATTAAAATTTTATCTGCAGGCTTTCGCAAAGACCTTTACACAAGATCCGGAGAAACCCTAAAAAATGAACATGAGTATTAATAAACGAAAATGTGAACATGAACGAACAAACGACAAAGAAAACGTACCGGCGAGATTAAACCAACCAAACTAATGAAGAGAACAAACGTAACGAGCAATAAAGTCGGCAACGGATGACGGTATATTGATGATTATCTGAAAAGCAGCAACCCAGTGACTGAGGGGATCAGTCAACGACGGCTGAAAATTTTGAAGAAATGTGGCGAGAAACTAGGTCTCGACCTAAACCGTGAGTCTAGTTTTAGTTTTGAAGGCCGCAGTTGAGGCAGCAGAGACCACACTCTCTGGGAGCCCGTTCCAGAGGTCCACGACGCGATATGCCCAATATTTAACCCAACCTGATATTGGTCGCACAATGACCATAGAAGAATTCATCAAAATCAATCCTGATTTTCACGTTCAGTCACTCTTAACTACTGCGCTATTTGTGATTCTCACAAAACATTTTCAGCTGAAAATAATCTAGCAGATCAACCACGTTGCCGCAGGTCTGAAACATTCTCTTTACTACGTGTTTTGTGTGTGATCGCGCAACGCAACGTCATTGCCCCGTCACTAGCCTGCTTTGCGATTCAGGAAAAAAATTTGACCAATTCTTATAAAGTCCTTGTGCGACCAATATTAACTATGAGGCGTACTTTACTGTGCGGCAGCGAATTTGGAAATTTACTATACGATGTATGTGACACACATTGATTGATGACTCATGATTGCTTCAGAAAGAAATTGTTCAAAAAATAATTTGTCAAATGAAACCGTCGAAAATGAAAAGAATAGGCGGGGCGGGGCTGCTCCGTACCGGGAAGACTGATTATAAATCAAACGGATTAAACGGAATCCAGTTGAAACAAGGCTTAGGCTTAGGCTTGAGCTCAGGCTTAGGTTTAGACTTAGCCCCACGTTTGCGCACATATTTAGGCTTGGGCCTTGACTCAGGCTTAATCTTAGGTTTGAGGTTAGGCTGAATACATGCGTGGCATGCATAGCACTCGTAATCAGTCTTCCCCGGAAACGGCCCTCGGGGGAAGGCTGATTATGCGGATTCCGTTTAATCCGTTTTATTTTCAAATCCATAATCAGTTTTCCCCCTTGAGTCTCTGCAGGGTGCACTGATTACAATAGTAATCAGTCTTTGTTGCTCAACTCTGTCGTTGTCGTCACTCCCGGCCCGCAATCCGCCCCACTCCTCCCCTTCCAATTACGAGAGATTCTATGGAAGTGCGGTCCAGACCCGGCCCGGTCGGCCCGGCCCGGCCCGACCTCGAAAAAAGTCGGCCCGGCCCGATTTTTTCGGCCCGACTTTTTCTGATGACATTTTGAAGCAATTTTTTGGTGCAAAAATTACTGTTTTTTTGTTTAAAAATACCTGATAATCATGGAAGTCGGTACTGATTTGCAGAATCGTGAGAAATTTTGGCAAATTTAGCCTAAAAAATCACGATTTTTTATTGAAATTCGATGATGTCGGGCCTTTTCGGGCCGGCCACCCCGGCCCGGCCCGGCCCGACCGTTCGGGCCGGAAACATCGTTCGGCCCGATTCCCACCTCTGGTGCGGTCGCGGTGGCTTTTGGGACCTTGAAATCCTGAGACAGCTTGAAATTTGACTTCCCTTGATCTCAGGGGTTGACGGAAGACGATTACCGTGAAAACCTACCGTATTGTCGGAAATAGAAGCCCCCATTAATTGACCCCCCATTAATTGAACAGCAGATGGCTCTAAATGGCTCGAAATCAAAAATAGAACCCCCCATTAATTGACCCCCCAATTAATAGAACCCCACCCCAACCTTCACCGTGCCACAGATTAGTGGTATGGTAGGACTGTGTTGTTGTGTCAAACGTTGTTTAAGCTTGCGTACACAACAGAATACAGCTTTCTAAGCATAATTGCCGCTGTTGAAGTTAGAAAATACCGAAAACAAGCCATTTTTATCGGCATTATTAACGGGGCCGTTTAACGTGGACCGCAGGACCGTACGACCGTAGCTTTTTACTACGGTAGAAAATCTTCTGCAAGCCGCAGCCGCGCACGGAGACCGCTATCGGCTATGGGTTACGGTAGCTATGCTGACGTGCTGGAGCTACCGTAGCAAAAAGCTACGGTCGTACGGTCCTACGGTCCACGCTAAACGTTCCCTTATTAACAATGATTTTTTTCGTCGGGGGGCCAAATGAAAAATATAACCCCCCAATAATTGACCCCCCATAAACTGAACCCCCCAAAATGACCCCAGTGAAAAAATAGACCCCCCGGAATCTATTTCCGACAATACGGTCGGTAAGGGTAAATAGAAGGGGTATACTTGCGGGCCGGAAAAAAAACCGTTTTTTTTTTCGGAAAAAAAAAACCGAAAAAAAACCGTTTTTTTTCCGAGGCCCGGAAAAATACGTTTTTATTTTTCCGGAAATTTTTCCAAGTGGCAACTTTTGGAAAAAACAACGGTTTTTTTCCCAAAAATTTCCGAAATATTTTCAAAGGTTGCGAAAGGATGTTGTCAAAACCAATGTAAATCGGTGCTAAACAGTTCAAAATGAGCGCTTTTTAATCTCTAAGTGCATTTTTAGCCTGTTTCAGGCCATTTCCGACAAAATTTTCTCCAAAATAGGCGTTTTTGGACTATGTGTATAGGGTATCCTTAAGTACTGGAAAAATATTTGGAAAAAAACGGTTTTTTTTCCAAAAATATATTTTGCGGAAAAATACGCAAGTATAAGAAGGGGGCTCTATTAATTCACTGACCCCATTTTGGGGGCTCTATTACGGGGGGCTCTCGGGGGCCTCTATTATACATGGTAGTACTTGGGGGGTCCCCCCAAATTTATCTATCTATCGTCAACACTTTCTGATTTCATCTATCTATCGTCAACACTTATGGGCAAATCTATCTATCGTCAGCAAATTCTGGGAACAATCGTCTATCTATCGTCAACACATTTCGACCCCAAAATGGGTATTTTTGCCTCAAAATGGCTCAAAATCGGTATTTTTTGTCCCAAATAGGCAAAAAATTGCGACCTCTGGTCTCTATTCGTCAATAAGAGGCGTATTATGTGCTTTGAACGAACAACAAACGTGCATAAATGTGCCTGTGCTTGTGCACCACTATCAAGCCTTAATACACTACTGTATAGGGGATGTTACTTGGAGGTGGGGCAGGGTTTATTTTTCCAAAATGGGTTAAGAAGCTAGTAAAAACAAAAATTTAGTTGCCGCTGAAAAGCCAATTTACTAGCTTTTTTGGCCGAAATACAAAATTTAGTAGCTTTTAGGCTACTAAATTTGAAAATTTACTAGCTTTTCAAAAAAATTTAGTAGCTAAAAAGCTACTAAATTTGGTTAAAAAATCCATGGGTGGGGGGCTCTATTAATTCACTGACCCCTTTTTGGGGGGCTGTCGTATTGTCGGAAATAGAACCCCCCATTAATTGAACCCCACCCAAACGGCTGGAAATCAAAGATAGAACCCCCACCCATTTATACTGGCGGATGGAAAAAACCGTTTTTTTCACGAAAAAAAACCGGGTCCATCTAGGACGTGAAAAAAACTGAAAAACCTCATCCTCCGGGAAACATCGTCTTTTTTCACGAAATTTTTCAATTTTTGACAGCAGTTGGGAAATATTCCAATATGTTCAGAACAAATTTGGCCAAGCGCGGGCGATGTCAATGTGGCTTGTTTCAACTATTTTAGTCACAATGAGCATCAAAAACACCCATAGGCACCGCTGTGGTGCCCGTGCTTGCTAACATCACTATGTGTCAAAAATAGCTCATTTGGGCTTGCCCTATCCTTATACACTGCGGTTCTTTATCGGGTTTTTCCGTCTTTTTGGTTTTTTTCGGGTTTTTTTACGAAATATAAAAAACCGGTTTTTCCGCCAGTATACCCCATTAATTGACCCCCGTTAATAGAACGCCACCTCCAACCTTCACCGTACCACAGATTAGTGCTATGGTAAGGCTGTGTTGTTGTGTCAAACGTTGTTTAAGCTTGCGTACACAACAAAATACAGCTTTTTAAGCATAATTGCCGCTGTTAAAGGAAGAAAATACCGAAGACAAGCCATTTTAGGGGCATTATTAACAATGATTTTTTCGTCGCGGTGGCCAAATGAAAA
Organism: Rhynchonema sp. JSB1_4; assembly: GCA_030248065.1. Lineage (NCBI taxonomy): Eukaryota > Metazoa > Nematoda > Chromadorea > Monhysterida > Xyalidae > Rhynchonema > Rhynchonema sp. JSB1_4. The sequence goes on along the minus strand of JASAMV010007957.1, from coordinate 13,165 downwards.
ATATAACCCCTAATAATTGACCCCCCATAACCCCCCGGTTTGGCCGGCCCGGCCCGGCCGGAGCACCCAAATCTCCGGCCCGACCTCTCGGGCCGGGGCGTCATTATCAGACAGTTTTGTTCCCGACAAGCCATGTTTGCGGATTGATTTCGGTGGGTAATAGCCACTTTGGTGAAGAGCGCTTGGAGATTAAAAAGTGCTCATTTAGAACTGTTAAGTATCGATTTACATTGACAACATCCTTTCGCAACCTTGGAAAATTTCTCGGAAATTTTTGGAAAAAAACCGTTTTTTTCTAAAAGTTGCCACTTGGAAAAATTTCCGGAAAAATAAAAACGTATTTTTCCGGGCCTCGGAAAAAAACGGTTTTTTTTTCGGTTTTTTTTCGAAAAAACGATTTTTTTTCGGCCCGCAAGTTTAGTGGTGGCAACTCAATCGACCCAAGATACCCTAGGGAGGAAGGTTTCGGAGCTACTCAAGATGCCCCCCAGAGGCTACCCAAGGCCAAGATACCCCTATTGTCCGTCAAAAGGCCGTTTTTTGCATGCAATTTTACTGCAAAATTGGCCTAAAAATGGGTACTTTTTGACATTTTTGCCGAAAATTGACCGATATGACCATTTTTGGGTGTTTAGAGGTTGCGAGGTCGAAAAACACCTATTTTTGCCTTTGAAAAGCATAAATCTACTCACTCGAGATACCCTTTGGGGTCGGCTCGACCTCGAGATAGATACCCTTCCCCCCAGTGTAGTTCCTGGGGGGGGGAGGGGGGTCCCCCCCTCGGGTACGCTATCTCCCCCTCCAGACATTCACGGGAGCCAAAATAATATATGTACCAAATTTTTTGGCATCGGAAAAAAATAGAGGGGTTGCCGGTTTTTTTACCCACAAAAAGGGGGGTTGCCCAGTTTTTTGGAAGGCATCGAAAGTGTCACTAAACATCAGTGTCGTTTGTTTCCGCCCACTTGAGGCGTTTTTCACATTTTGGAATGCACAATTCTGTTTTCTGCAATGCTGTTTGCATGCTCATATATACATGTCATCAAGTTGGCTGACGCCGATCGCCGACTGACACCATCATACCACATCTACATCAGAACCTCTGCTCAAGTTCCAATAACAGTAGGTTCATTCTGTCATCATGGAGGGGGAACAGACGTCCCCCAGCAGTGCTGTGGCTACTTTGTACGGTACATAGGGGGTAAAATCTGGGGCGGGTGGGGGGTAGTGTACCTGGAATTATGGGGGGACTCAGTTTGGGGGGAGGGGGGAGATTTTTCGGGGCAGGTAGGGTACATACAAGCTTTTTTCGGGTGCCTATTTTTATGTGCTATAAAGTACATGCACGTATATCGCGCGCTGCGCGCAATTTTTTGCTCTTTTAAGGGTTTTCAGCCGAAAGTTGGACATTTTTGAATACAAAATGGGCATTTTGAGGGAAAAAATCGGGGCGGGTAGGGCACCAACCAAACCCGAGTGGACGGGTAGGGGGGTAGTGTATCAGGTCGAGGCGGGCGGGTAGGGCACCATTGGGGGACCCCCTCCCACCAGTGTAGTTCCTGGGGGAGGGGGTCCCCCCCTAAGGTACACCAGTGATGTAGTTGGTCCGAGCAAGAAAGCTAGCTAGCTGGAGGGGTCCGGCACAAGAAAGCTAGCTAGCTAGCCGGGTACCCCGATTTGGGGGGGGGTATTGGTCCAGAAGTCAAAAACAGCGGTATAAAATTTGGTCTAAATTATGCTAAAATAAGCCTTAAAATGCGTATTTTTGTGCACGTGTGAGAAAATTTGAACGAATTTGACCATTTTGGCCCATAAAATGGTCATTTTGGCACTAAAATCAACACTTTTCTTACTTGATGACCGGAGCAAGAAAGCTAGCTAGCCAGTTTGGGGGGGTATGGGTTTCGGAGCAAGAAAGCTACCTACCCCCCCCCCCAACCACATCACTGAGGTACACTAACCGCCGCGACCAAGGTACACTAGTACACTAACCGCCGCGCCAGGTACACTAACCGCCTCAATTTTTGCCTAAAATCGGCATTTTCAGGCCTAAAATGGGCATTTTTAGGCCTAAAATGGGTCAATGATGTCAAAAGTCGCCAAAATACCCTCTTTATAGAGAATTTTTTTCCAAAAAGGGGCAAAAATAGGTCAAATTTTCTACCTCAAAATCTTACTTTTTCCTGGATTTGTATCTTCCCCCCCCCCTTCCCCCCCAGGGAGGTACACCAACCGCCGCACGGAAAAAAGGGGTAGGTACACTAACCGCCGCGCCGGACCAGGAACTACACTGCCTCCCACCCATTCACAGCACTGACTGCCCCCCAGGCCCCAGGAACTACACTAAGTGGAACAGAACAGTGGTGTAGCTACCCAGGCGGGCACCGCAACCTACTGTGCCACCAAAAATGTGGGGCGGCAACCTACCTACTGTACCGCTCGAGGTAGTGGGAGGAACAAATTTTTTTAAGTCGAAATATTGATCAAAATGCGCTCTGAAACGCTAATTTCGCGCGCAGCGCGCGATTTTTCGCCTATTTGAAGTAAAAAATACCGTTTTTGTGCTGTTTTGGGCCAAAAACCGCAACCCACTGAACCAGCCGGGGGCGGCGACCTACCTACTGTACCAGGATGGAGCGTCAACCTACCTACCTACTGTACCTAGGGGGGCTCCCCCGACTCCCCTAACTACACCAGTGGAGTGGAATATGATGCACATGATACACGCTAAAGGGATCGGGGAGGTGTGCCCCACAACCCCTGCACTTAAAGTACCCGCTGGCAAAAGCACACTCATGACGCGTGTGGTGTTGGCCGGGGTCGGTCGACACACTGCAGCGGGGGTGACAGTGTGTGTCAACCGTAACATGCGTAAAAATGCGTTTTTCAACATTGAAATTTTCCAGAAATCTAGGGGGGTTGCCGAGTTTTCAAAAAAACTTGGTACATATATTAGGTACATATATTAAAATAATATATGTAACTCCCAAAATAATATATGTAACAAATTACATATATTACATATATTTGTGAATGTCTGTCCCCCTCAGGTGGTACACTATCCCCCTATCTCCCCCTCCGGGTACACTATCTCCCCCAATTTTTGCCTAAAATAGGCATTTTTAGGCCTAAAATGGGCATTTTTATACCAAAAATGTGTGATTTTTAGGTCAATGTTCTCAAAAGTCGCCAAAATGCACTTTTTATGAAGAATTTTTTCCAAAAAGGGGCAAAAATAGGTCAAATTTTCCACCTCAAAAAGTGACTTTTTCCCGAATTTGGGTCTTCCCCCCCCCTTCCCCCCTCGGGGGTACACTATCTCCCCCTCCGAAAAAAAACGGAGGGTCCGCTATCTCCCCCTCCGGACCAGGAACTACACTGCTTCCCCCCATCCCCCCTTAGGGTTGACTCGAGATACATAGATGGTGGATAGATACCACTTAGGGGGGGAATCCGCCCCAGCCACTACAGTGCTTGGAAGTCTTTTACCGCTTTAAAATGATTGAGGCAAACAGTTTCGGCTGCTGTGATACTAGCCGCAGACAAACGTTGCGCAGTTCGTTGTTCATCTGCTTATGCGTTGCGTATTCCTCTTTGGTGGTGTAATTGTGACGCATGACACGAAAAGAAGGCTTTATTGCACGCATGGATTGTTCGTGTCGCGGCCAGCAAAATTTTTCGTTTGATAAAAATGTTCCGTTAGAGGCAAGGAAGTTTGAGTGAACCTTGAAAGCGATTGGCTGCAGTTTTCAAAGCAAATAAATAACAAAATTCGGTATTTGTCTACACCCGAACCATCGGGCATTGTGAATGGCTGGATGCAATTGCGTTTTGCTGATTAGCGTGTTAGCGCATTAGCGTGTCACTGATAAGCGCGCACGCTAACGCGCTTTTTCAATTTTCCATTGTGAATGCAAAAGCGTGCCTGAAAAGCGTGCACGCTAATCGACTCGAATACCCCGCGAAACCTAGGCGTAGTCAGAAATTTGAAAACTTCTTTAGTCTTAAAGGGCTCGGGACATAACCGAAGGAAAGGTAGCAGGACATATTGTTACATACCGTTGGAAAGCATTCCGACAGCCTATGTCACGCACAAATTTTAAGCTCCTTGGAGATTCGCTATCTCTTGGTAGAGCGACTTTTCGTTCCAGAAAAAAGTGGATTTTTGCACAAATTGGAACGACCGGTGCGGAAACCCCAAATGAGTTGAAGGTCAAGTAACACGTGAATAGGATAACAACAGCTTCTGAATAGCTTACCATCACAACTTCAGTCGCTCAAAGCATTGCTTCACACGGTGAGGGCACGAAACGTTCCAAAAATCGGCCTTATTTTTCGAGAACAGAAGTTTGTCCCTAAATTTTGAGGCCACGCAAAGCGCTGCGGAAATAAGAATGCAATGGGGAAATAGAGCATAGTCGAAAGTACCAGAAAATAAGGTTTTCAAATTTTTTAACTCATGGTTAGCTCCGTGACAGGCCTAAAAATCCATTAAATTGCCGCCAAATTAGGTGATTACATTCATCGCCAGAATTATGACACATAAAGGCCACAGATTGTATCGGATTTGAAACAAAAGGATGAGAGAAACGTCTGGTTTAAAAACCTATTAAGGTCCGAAGACCCCAAGGTCTACGGATCTCTCAGGGTAGCCATGCTAACCTGAATATGATATTAGGTATAAATGCTAATTGTTAGCAGCTACTGTAAATGTGACGGCACCAAACAATGTATCTCGGGAGTAGCTTTTGAATGATATATAACAAGCCCAATTAATTCTTACGCTTAAGGGCAGCGGTTAAAAAAAGTTTTTTTGACGATTTTGGAACAAACCGTCACGTCACCGTGTGCGATTCCGGAATTTTGACCGTTTCTTGTCTATAGTAAGAGATAGTATGGGCATGTTATATATCGTTCGATAGCTACGTTGAAGCTACATCGTTTGGTGCTATCAAATGTGCAATAATCTTTAACAGTAACGCCTTGTAGCCAAATATCTTATTCAGGCTGGCATGGCTGCAGCAGCCGGATCATGGGGTTTGAAGTCTTGAAACTCGTCTATGTTGTTGGACTGTGCGTTTATCTGACTTTCTTGTTCCCAATGCAATGCAATACGTGGCTTATTTACATCACATTTCCGTCAATGAATGCAACTATGCAGTTTAGTGGCAATTTTTAGGTCTTTTTCGGCCTGTCACGCCGCTATCTAAGTGCTTTCAAATTTAAAAACCTTATTTTCTGGTACTTTCGAAAATGCTCTATTTTTCTATTGCATTTTCATTTCTGCAACACGAAGCGCTGCTTCAAAATTTAAAGACAAACTTGTGTTTTCGAAAAATGTGGCCGATTTTTGGAACATTTCGCACCCTCATCGAGTGAAGCAATGCTTTGAGCGACTGAAGTTCTCATGATAAGTTATCCAGACGCTGTTGTAATCCTGTCCACGTATTACTTGACTTTCAACTCATTTGGGGATTCTGCATCGGTCGTTTCAAGTTGTGAAAAAATTCACTTTTTTCTGGAACGAAAAGTCGCTCTACCAAGAGATAGCGAACATCTAAGGAGCTTAACATTTGTGCGTGACATATGCTGTCACAGTGCTTTCCAACGATGTATAACACTGCGCTCTGCTGCCCTTCCTTCGGTTGTGTCCCGAGCCCTTTAATGTTTACACAAAACTATGTTACTGCAAGCTCTCGCATCCAATTAGGTCTCAACTTACGCTTTGGATTCGGGTCAATTGCCACGCGAAGAGGTAAAAATCGGTCAATTTTTTACTACAGAAATGGCCCTAATATTCCGATGTCCCCTCCTGACAAGGAACTCCGTCAAGGTACCTAATAAAGATATTCCTTTTTTCACTGCAGGCGCATCGTATCCTGTCACCGTTCCGTGCCTATGGCGTCAAAACTATTAACTGAGCTTCTTGTCTGCTGAGTGTACGAAATCGTCATTAATTGTGGTGGTCCGTCGGAATTTGAAAATAATTGTCGCTAATTTCGTCGCAGTTACGGCGTCGATGTGCACGTAGGTGATTGGATCGGCAACATTGCAGCATCTCATTTCATCTGAGCACGAAGCTGCCGTCGCTTTTTGGTCGGATCCCAATTTGTGCTTGCTGGTTGGTTTCGGTTTTCATACTCAAATTCGTGTAAAAATACACAGCTTGTAAAAAACGCGAAATTTTCCGACATTGGCATTTTCTTTCAGAAGGCGATGCAGCTGCCGCAGACCGTTGCAATGTCGATGCCACCAGGTACCGCATATGCCTTTCATTGTATTTTTTCAATGAAGTGAAAATTTTCGTGACTGAATTATTAAAATCAGAACGCATTTTTTAAGTGATTTTTAATTTTTATTTCTCTTAATTTTTAATTGAACTGCAATTCAGTAAAAACATGATTGCAGGTAGTTCGCCGCAATACCACGGTCCGCCACCAAACGTTATGGTGGGCGCCACACCACCCAATCATCAGCCAATGATGATGCAGCATGAACCCGGACCTCCGGGTCCACATCCAGGGTATGTGCTATGTGCATGGAGTTTATGTATGTTATGTAAAAGTTCTGCACAAAAACGTCTTTTGGCAGCATTCATTCATTTGTTGAAAGAATAGTATCGCTTCAGTAGTCGTAAATCCTAGGCTTGTATCTTCGAATACAGTCAACCCTCTTTGTATTGAATCTGCATAAGATAGCGAATCTCCATGGTGAATGTGAATGACAGCAACGACACTGCTACGAATAGTGATTGTGCATGGTGAACGAAAATTGGGAACAGGGGGTTGACTACTTTGCTACTGTCCTTAATTTGCTGGTGGGCTGCTTATTAGCACCTGCTGTGCTCCCTCGTGTGACCGCGGGTGCTTTGTCCACGTGGGCGAAACAACCTGTTAATCGATTTGTTTCCTCTTTATTTGTTGAATAATGAATATGTGGGTGCAAATCGTTGTCTTCAGTCGTTTAACAGGGATTCGTTTAACAAAGCGTAGTAGCCTTGACTTGAGTATATTGGCGGGGGCGGTTGAAAAAAACGCTTGAATATATTTGCTTTTTTGCGAAAAAAACTTCTGCGGCCCGCATTGTACTTTTTCAAGGGCGTTCTTTATCGGTTTTTTTAACTTTTGTTTTCCCAAAACATTGTTATCCATAACCGATGAGCTTTTGTTTCGGGTCAATTTTGGGCTCGATTTTCGGATCGAAATTGTTGGTGTAAACCCACTTTTGCGTCATGTGGCCTTGTTTTGCTCCCCAAACACGTTGCTTTTTGACCGGACTTCCTTAAGTACTGGAAACGTATTTGAAAAAAAAAACGTTTTTTTTTCAACAAGAACCGACCGTTTTTTCATAGCGACCCGACCAACATAGTCAGTTGCTTCAAGCTTCACAATTGCATAAGTTCATGGCACGCTTTTGGCCAGCTGATTTTGGTTTTCAAGCAGTGCACCTTGTGTGTCTATACTTTTTGATTACATACAGCTGAGCTCAAGCGGCCTGCCTTGCCTGCCTGTGCAACTAGCTTGTACAGTGTAACAGCTGTAAGATTGTTGCAGGTTGCATAGCCAACCATAATCATGTGCATATACAAAAATCTACGTTTAGCAATTGCGCAACATACGCCGTGCATTGATAGACTGTACCGCGTACTGTACGTGTACATGTGCATATAATACACATCAGCATTGCATGTACGCAATGGTCTGACATTTTTTCGTGCCCATCGGCCAGCCATATCCAGCCCTAAAGCTTTCTCTCTCTCTCTCGTTCTCTCTTGTCTCACTCCCGCTCTCTGCTACTTGTGGCGTATGCTGTTTCGTGTGCAGCAGCTGCGGTATTTATCGAAGCTAAGCTGGTTGATATTGTCTCTGTTCTGTCTGCAGTTCTTGCGTTTGTTTCAAGCTGCCAACTCCCAACATCGAAGGCAGCCAGTTTGCAATTTTCATTATCAAGATTGTCGTCTCACGGCGGGCGGCAGCAGGCTGTGATGGCTTGTTACTCGGTGTTTGATTTCCCGCATCTGCCTTTGTCGACCAATTGTGCCACGCCTGAGCTTATCTGGCCGCCCGACCCGCAACAACACCAAACAACGTCACAACAACAATTGACACAGCAGAATGTTGCCGCGCTCATGCAACAATACCAGCATGAACAACAACAACATCGACAACAACAACAACACTTGTTGCACCAGCAACATCAACAACAACAGCAGCATTACGTTGTTCAGCATGTACAGAATCGTTTCGTGCACGTAGCTCGCACCCCGCACAGGTTGCATTCTCGTGCTGCTATTGAACTTGCATAGGCTAAAGAAATAAATTCCAAGATATCATCAAAGTTAAATTTAGATAACAGTATACTGTATGTATTTTGTGCAATTGATGATAGTATAATAATAATAATTACGTTTTCAGGATGCGCGGTCCAATGGTCTCCGGTCCTGGTCCAGCACCAGGCCCCCCTCCGCCGGGCTACCACCCACATCCGGGTCATCCCGGTCACCCCCAGGGCCCGATGGGACCCCCACAGCCGATGCCACTACCCCCTGAGGCCTACAACAGCATGCCGTTCGAGGCGCGCATACATGAAATGAATAAACGACTCGCCACCAGAGTGGATGTTAGTTGTGGTTTTTATTATTATTTGTTCTGTTCTTGTAACCTGTACTAATTTTATATTCGGCTAATTGATTTGAGATCAGACCAGTCAGCCATACGGACTTGTTTGTTTCAGTCCGGGTGCATATTTTTGAAGGGTCGGCTGGGTGTGGGTGCGCTCTAGGTAGCTGTATGCAACTCATGATCTGTTATGAACGCTGAATTGATTTTCCCCGTGTGTCTGCGCCTGTGCCAAAAGGATGTTGTGTGGTTATTTGGTACAGAAGACTGGTTGAAATGGAATGCCACACAAATGCAGGCAAGCACCCAACACTGGCTGACTTTGGAAATTCCGGCCCGAATTAATGAGTTTATTCGGTACCAAATGTTCATGCCGACGTTAATAACAAGAAGTCAAAGGGTACCCATGTGCCCAAAATTGTATCCAAGCACATACGATGGCGGGCGCAGGGCCGGGCCGATTATAGCATTCAGTCAGCATATACATCTTGTTATGCCCACTATCTGTCGTCAGTCACCATACATGTGCAATTGTCGGGTGCCCTTGTTGATGTACCCTGTCAAGTCAGACCCGGGTGTACCCGTCAATTGGGCCATGTCTGCTCCTATTGGTCACAGCCAGCCAGCAAGCAAGCAGCAACATAACGTCAGTCAGTGATACACTTGTGGACAGCTTACGTCTGTTCTGTCTTGTGCTGCTTGCTTTGCCTGGACAAGGTTTGTTGTTCCTTGCATACACATACAGTACATGCATGAATATTTCCAGCTTGTATCTTTGTGCGTGCGCGGTGTCTTACACGTTGTGCTAAACTGAGGCTGCGGCGTGTTTGTGTGCTCGCTGGAACTGCGAGCAGCTCAGCCAGTGACAGCGGCTCTTATGTGCGCGTAAAATTATGCACATGCGCACTGACTGACTGACTGCTACATGTGTACATGCGAACGTATGTATGGACCGGACACCGGACCGTATGTTAGTTATGGTCGGTGGTTGGTGGAGGTATGTGATTGTGCTCTGCTTGCTCTCTCCTCCCTTTCGCTTTCCTCGCGGTGTTGGGGACAGTGTTAGCTGGTAGCTTGTGGACCCTCTGTATGTGTACCGTAGCCGTACCCATGTATCTACCTCGCTGCCACGATGGCCGTTGTATGCAAGCAAGGCCGGGAGACTTGAAATAATGCAAGACAATAATTCGGGTACTAATAAAGGATCGCGCGCTAACTGATCGTACACCTTTCGGTACCTGACAACATGGTCTATTCAGCCGGTCACCGCATTGGCTACTGATACGAGTTCCAGCTCACAAGAAGGACATGTTTGCTTTACGCCTCTGTGCATGACAAAGTGTGGCTTGCTGACAGATATGCGTATGTAGGTAGATGGGCATGAAATTCGGGAAGGGGTGGGGCATTTGTGCTCATGTGTGTGATTATGTGTGTACAAAAGATAAACAATGGTACATTGGTATTGGGAGAGGGGACCTGTTGAAATGTGGTACCAAACCGATGGATCCAAAATTTTGTTCTGTGTGCAGCATACGGTAACGTTAGCACTGACTTTTGATTTTGGATGACTGACCAGGGGCCGGCACACATAATGAAGAAGCAAAAAATAAATGGAATACGTGTCTGATACATGAATATTTTTTCCTTACGTCCGATTTGTTTTCACCTTTCTTTGTATTTCAGGAACCCGAATCAGTGTCGCTGTGGTGGAGCGCGTTCGTTAACGACTACTTTGACGATGACGCACAATTGACTGTGAAAATGACCAGTGATGATACACCAAAGAAATATAGTAGGCTTGGGAATCTGTTATCATTCTTGCTCTATTATTTCTATGAATCTGTCCATGAAAAATTGGTGACAGCATTCCTGCGAAGTTATTGTTCGCATATTATCAGTTGTCCGTGCCTGGTTAATTTACTATTGCACATTCAATTGTAGCTGTTTTGTGGGATATTTCAACCATTTAGAAATGCGCGACACCAGGTCATCGGCGGTGCAGTTGGATTACTAGAATATGAACTACTAAAATATGATCGTCAAAATCAAACCCAAATTCCAAAACAACCCTAACCAACGATTTGCAGCCATCGGCCGCACCCTGCTGCCGCGTTACTTCCGTTCGATCTTCGATGGCGGTGTCAAGGACCTGTTCTACGTACTGCGCACTCCGTTTCGTATGGTCGGGCCCATTCAGCCGGGCCTGCTCACCTGGGAATGCGACAACTTTCTCACGGTTACCAGGCATGAGAAACCGTCGTTCACTGAGGTGCGCGGGGTTCAGTTTTGATTGTAGATGTTTGTTTTTTTTTGTTCTGGTGGGTTTCCTGAAAGAAAACGATCACAAACCATGGTTTTTTAATTTTTTTCCTGTCGGAATTGAAGCTTCCACATTGACACCGATTTAGGGCTCCACCAGATAGACCCGAAACCCGAAACATAAATTTTTTCTATGTCCATGTTTCGGGTTCCGGGTTTTGAAAAAAAAACCCGAAACACAAAGCATAATAATCGAAAATGTTTTGGTCTTGCCACTTGTTCCTGTTTCGGGTTTCGGGTTTTTATCTGGTGGAGCCCTAAACTAATAATGTAGGGTAATTCAAAACATAATAGGAACATTTCTGACAAGCAATCAAGATTTGTCTTCTGTGTTTGCGCTTGTGCGATTTGGTTTCCGTGCACCAGACGGGGCAGAGTGATCTTGTCCGTGGTCACTCAACCGTCTCAAAAGACCGACTTTATTGAATTTGGACGGAGACACATTATTTATTTGGTATTGAAATATAATATAGCGCAATCGATTGACAAAAGACGTTTTTGTCCGTTTTATCTTCTGTCATTCTAACGCTTCTATGATTCAGGTTTACACGGAGAGTCGTCTGATCTGCGATTTTGTCGATGAACCCTACGGCCCTCCCCGCATTCGGCATTGGATCATCGAGATCAGGGGATATCAAGAATTCATACCGCGGTCACAATTCTCAATTAGCAATGTACGATGGTGTTTGTCTGTTTCTTTATTGTAAACAATTGTAAATTTATTGTTTTACGCTGACACTATCCGTGATTTTTCAGGACATGCAAGAAACGCTGAGCAAAGATATTACAATGCAGGGCATGACCAATCAAACACTCAAATATCTCAAGGTGGGCCAATTTAGGCTCGATGTTAATTACCTTTCGCTTATTGATAGGGATCGGGTATCCGCACCCAAAGAGTATCGGATATCGGCATGTTTTTCCAAGCATAGTTTTTTTAGACACTTTTTAGGTGCAATTTGCACCTAAAAAATCAGAATTGCACCTAAAAATTCAGGGTTAGGTGCAAGCTTGCACCTAACATTTTGAGCCCTTATTTCCTTAATTTAGCATTTATACAGCATCTTTTAAGGTTCGAAAACCTTAGAAACGAAAAAAATGCGCTGCGCGGCTTCTTCGTTCCTTCCACTAAATTCCATCGAAACCTTTGGTGTTTGGTCGACATCGACAAAAATATTTATTGGTCTGATTGCACTTCGCGCACAGTTTGTACCTGGTATTGGTAATAAGATTCAACAAATACTACAGCAGAACATGACAGCAGCATTAGATACCAATACAAATTAAACAAAGGGCAAAAGTAAATGAATGATAACCCCCAAAAGTGTAGATGGTAACATGAAAATTTTACTGCTTCGGAGTTCGGAGCTCAAAGTCAAACACTCGCTTACTTCTCAGTTTTTAAGTTTGCTAAAGGTACTACTCGTTTTGAGCTGTCTCAACAAAACAAATTGACTCCTGGGTCTGGGTTCCTAAGAAATCCGCAGTCAAACTTTCAGCAGTTTATTTCTTCCGATCATGCAAAATATTATTTTTAATGACCAATATTAGACGAGCAGACAACACCAAATATTAACATAATTTCATGAGCAATAAATATTATGAAAAAAGGAGAGAGTGAGAGAGATAAAACGAAACATCAGGTTATGGTCTGAAAACAGGTAATTTGATGTGGCATGCTTGGGAAAGCGACTGTTCATTGCGTTCCAACTTTGTTGAACTTCTAAAAGCACGCAAATAGCATCAAAACGCATGACCAGGCAAAAAACACCTAAAATCGGCGTTTTTTATTCAAAGTAGGGCTTGCACCTACTTTGGCCAGCTTGCACCTAAAAATTAGGGGGTTGCACTTTTCCAAAAACCTCAGTTTTGCTAGGAAATCGGTGTTTTTATTGGTATTTTTTCATGAACTATCGGGTATCGGCATTTGCCAAGTATCGGCTATCAGGTATCGAGTATCGGCATACCCCCGATACCGATCCCCACTTATTGACATAAATGATGGCGCAGTATTGTTTCTGAGAATCCGCGATTTTAAGACTATGTTTTTTTTTAATTTGTGCAGATGTGTGAAATCCTGGAACCAATGCAGTCGCTGATGTCTATGCACAAAACGCACAACGCGCCGCCGAAACAATGCCTGCAACACAATGCGTTCGAGAGATTTCAAGTCGCTCAGCAACGTTAGTTTACTATTTTTGGTATTCTTCTTTCGTCGAGCGAGCGTT
>JASAMV010007953.1:0-17055 GCA_030248065.1 Rhynchonema sp. JSB1_4 | reverse complement strand
CTGCGCATGCTATCGGTTGTACCACTTTGCCAGCGCAATGTGCAAAAGTGTGATAACGGTAAGACGAATATGAGTGCCGTGTAAACGTTAGGCGCACATCAAGAACTGATGTGCAATATCTCGGCGGACACTTCTCAAGTTTGCTGAAACCGAATCGGGCGCAATATCATCAATATCAACCGAGTCGGCTGAGGCTGACCCAGGAGGTGATCGATGAAGCTACCAGAATCGGCACCGGACGAGACGCGAGCAGATCCCGCCGAGGGACTGACCCCGCCTCTTGCTCGGGGATATGAATAAGTCAAGAAAACCACGGTGACCAGAAGGATAGATTTGATCCCTTTTATCGCCAAGTGTTAGTGATTTCAGACCCAATTTGTCTGGATCCACCAGAAAAATTTGCCCGTTGTTTCTTTACGGCGAATGTAGATCGTATGCCACACCAGACAGGCACACATATTGGGCCATATTTTCAAAACGGGGAAAGGTGTTGGGTGTAGGCCGGTCGGACACTAATTGATGCTATGATAACCCTGGTGTAAAAATCGAAACATTCCACGCTCAATAACAGGGCAATGTTTCATGTTTACACTCGAGCAGTACGCTGATGGGAGCTTTCGACTCGACCTTTACGCTCAACTGACCTTTACACTGTTTTTCGAAAATTCCACTCATAGGGTGATATTTTTTGAACGGTGTAAAAAACCAGTTGGCCGTGGACGGTACCGTTTGAAACAGTTCAGAATGCACGTTTTCCAAAGGCACGCTGAGCCAGGAGCACGGTGCGTCGAAAGGTTAACTTTGACGCCGCGCGGCAAGTGTAAATCGTCTGTTTGCAATATTGTTCGCTCAGGCTGGTTGCACAGAGCGTTTTGCGATATCTAAAAATTTTCGTGAACTTTTCCTAGGAGCCGTTTCGGTGTGCGATTTTTTGTACCCCCGTCAGCTGAATTTCAATTTATATACGGCGAACTCCTAACCATAACCCTAAAAAGTATTCTTTTAAATGTTTTGACCAACGTTAAAGAGCCATATCTCCAACAAACGATCACTAGCACAGCAGACTGTAAAAGTTGACCATTCGTTTAGAAACGCGCGTCTGCTGCTTGCTCCAGCGTGCAATGTTTCAAGTTACGCTGAGCTACACCGAACTTTCTCACACCGAGCTTTCGACCGACTCTCGCACCCAACTGACCTTTACATCGTTTCAAAACAGATCACCCATAAGAAATTTCAAAGCACGATTTTCCAAACTGTAAACTATGTGCGCGTCGAAACATGCGTACTGTGCGCGGTCAATATCAATTGCTCATTGCGCATAGGCTGGCATTTTTCGACGGTGTAAAGCTCAGTTGGGCGGAAGGGTCGGTGTAGCCAATCAATGTTGTGGTACTCGGTGTAAACATGTAACATTCACGTTCAGCAGGAATGTTTCATGTTTACACCTAGCTGACACCAACCGAGCTTTCGATTGAGCTTACGCCGACCTTTACACCCAACTCACCCTTCTTTTAGATGCTGTTTCCAAAATATCACCCATACATATTGTAATTGCCAAAGCGATATTTTAAATGCTAGGATTACTGAGATTGGTTCACCTTTGCAAGTCCGGGTCCCACGTTGACCAGATCGGGCATTATGTTCCGACGCTGGGCAAAGAGTACCATACGACCAAATGTTTGTGCAACTGCCGCACCGGGGCACGACCGCTGTCTGACAGGGATACCTAGCTAGGCGATGTTTCACATACACCCATATGACTCCTATAATTTCTTAACAGATGATTAGTAATATATCAGCGTTCGGCCCTGTGCTTGACTTAAGCTTCAGTGAGCGCGCAGCAAACGCCTTGGGCCAGTTGGAGCTCCAAAAACATACGAGCAAATAAGACTGTAATATCGCGCACCGTGCAAAACACAGCGCTGAGGATGTGCGAATGTAGTGTGTCATATATAGGCTATGTTACCAACACACGACGCCCCATATCGTGGCATATTTAGGATTAATCATTGTCAAGATTCCATGTTTGCAGACCCGAAAAGGCAACATAGTTGAAGCTCGAGAAAAGCGAAGTGGTTGTACCGCAGGCCGGCCCAGTGACTCGAAGTCAGTGGAAGACCAGCCATTTCATGCAATCTGAGTATCTCGTCTACAAAGAGAGTCAAGTTCGTATGCGATATCTGTTGAAGTTGAAGTTTTGAAGCTTTACTTCCGTGTGTTAGCGTGCGTTAGCTGCTTTACTTCCGTGTGTTAGCGTGCGTTAGCTTTTATGTATGAAAATTCAGTCGATGTTGTGTGTATTTTATGTCTGTGATATACCCGTTCTAGACGTTTAGTGTGCAATGTCCGTGTGTTACTGTGATTGTATATTTGAAAAGCATACTGCAATCCTTAGGTCAATCATCTCAAATTAAGTTTCAAATGCATTTCATTCGGTGACGTTGACGCTATAATACTTTCTAGGCACTTTCAGTTCACAAACGTGCAGTGTTAGGCTACAGCTATAGTCCGTCCACCAGCTCATGGCACTTTGTGTTGCTGCTGGCTGGTTTGTTCCCTTCCTCCACGTTCTAATGAAAGAGAAAGTGTGTTTCCAAAAAAAATTATTTTTGCTCCTAAATTGCTGTTTTTATGAAATCGACGTGTTTTATCGATTCTAATTTGATTTAATTTTAAATTTGATCGGATTCAATCGTTTTCGACACATTTTCTTATTTTTTAAGTTTTTTTGCAAAATCGCTCACGCTCAATTTCTCTTTCATTAGAACGTGGAGGAAGAGAACAAGCCGGCCAGCAGCAACACAAAGTGCCATGAGCTGGTGGACGGACTATACATACGCCCACGCTTTTTGATTTGGAACAATAAACTACTCATACATTCTTTGTGGCATGAACAACTGTGAACTCTGAACTGTTTTGAACAACACCATAAACGGCAATAAGTTAGACAGAAAAGAACAGATCCATAAATTTTACATAATAGAAACAACAACAAACGGTGAAAAAGAGAAACACACAAGTGGGTGAGTACAAGAGAGATTTAAAAAACAAAAGAATAGGCAACAAAATATATAAATTTTCGTGAGCAAGGCCGGGCGGTGGGGTGGGTGGGGAGTGGGAGGCAAATTAATAGGGGTGTTTTGTTTCATATGTAAACCAAAAATGCAAACGAAGCGAGGTTGGTGTCACTATCATGATCATAGTCACCATGATGAGTAGACTATTTGGCAACATATTACAAAGAAAGATGCAAGCACATCAGCGATACACAGCGGAGACAAACAATGAGACCAGCTAATCTTCCCCACCTTTGCACACCAAACCTAACCACAAAAAAACGCCCTCATTTCTCATTGGTTGCCTGGGGATGACTAGTTTGCGTTGATGTGCTGACACTGACAGCAGTGGTAGCAGCAGCGGCAGCCCTGTCCGGAGTCCTGCTGACAATGACGGGCGCCTTGACCTTAATGCGTTGGCCTAGCGGCATCGTGGAGTCGAGGAGTGAAGGGGGGGGGCAGGGAGCTACCGGCAGGCGGGCACGATTCAAGGGCAGCATCCACGCGAGTTCTCGGCGGAGCACCGCTGGCCCGTGCTGACTCGCACTGGTGGTTTCAACAGCTGTGCTTGGGGAATCGGCGCCTTTGCCGACCGCGTGCGCGCCTTGTCTGGAACAATAAGGGGTTATATAAGGCAACACGTGAACACATTTGATCAGACTCAGACTTTTGCACACAACGAGCCTAGATCTTGTCGCTCGAATCGGGCAAAATTATCGCCAGCTGGCGCACAACGTCGCTGGTCGCACACGGCGGGCGCTCAAAACAAACAAACAAAACAAACAAGAGCCGAAAAAAACCAACGTGAGAGCGCGGTCGCGGCGAATCAGACGACTGACGAGATTCTCAGCATCTTTCTCCCAACCGTCTCGTCTCGCGCGCCTCTCGATGCACGGCCTCCACAATCGGAACACTGTCGGGGAAAAGATAGAGAAAAATATCGACAATTTTTCCATATTAAGAAATGCAAGCGACTCGGATTAGGCACCAAAAGCGTGAAAATGTCGGGCGTTTTCATACCCGACACCCGGAACTGCTGCACACAACATCAACGCTGCCCGACAGCAAGAAAACCCTGAGGGCAAGTTTCCAATAGCTGAATGTTCTCATTGAGGCGCAGCACAAGTGTGCGTTTTGTACTTGGGAAGGGGCGCGCGAGAGAATGGGAGAAAGAGCGAGAACCGCAGCGCGATCGCCGCGAACGCGCCCGCTTTTTTTTTTCTCTTTTTTTTTGTTTGTTTGTTTTGAGCGCCCGCCGTGTGCGACCAGCGACGTGTGCGCCAGCGGCGATAATTTTGCCCACTAGAAAGATCTAGGTCGTTGTGTGAGCTCGTTGATAAATGTGTTACGTGTTGCTAGATATAACTTATTGTTAGAAAGGCACGCGGTCGGAAAGGCGGAATTAAGAAGCTGTAAAAGTGGAGTAGAGGAGGGTGCTCGCGAGAATGCGTGGATGGTTTTAATTGTCGCTGGTGAGAGTTGGGTAGGTTGGTGGTGTGTATTGTGTGTATGGCTAGGGTGGTGGGGCGTTGTAGGGTGGAGGGTGGTGTGTATGCTGTCAGTGTAGCAATCAGAATAGTCATCCCCAGGCACATGAGAATGGGGCGTTTTTTTGTGGTTGGTTTGGTGTGCGGTGTGGGGCCGTGTTGTTCTACGGGTGTGTCTACTTATCATGGTGACTATGATCATGATAGTGACACCAACCTCGCTTCGTTTGCATTTTTGGTTTACATATGTAACATAATACCCCTATTAATTTGTCTCCCATGCACCATGCACGCACCACCACGGCTGGGCTCTGCACGAAAATTTATATATTTTGTTGCCTATTCTGTTTGTTTGAGATCTCTGTACTCACCCACTTGTGTGTTTCTCTTTTTCACCGTTTGTTGTTGTTTCTATTATGTAAAATTTATGGATCTGTTCTTTTCTGTCTAACTTATTGCCGTTTATGGTGTTGTTCAAAACAGTTCAGAGTTCACAGTTGTTCATGCCACAAAGAATGTATGAGTAGTTTATTGTTCCAAATCAAAAAGCGTGGGCGTATGTATAGTCCGTCCACCAGCTCATGGCACTTTGTGTTGCTGCTGGCCGGCTTGTTCTCTTCCTCCACGTTCTAATGAAAGAGAAATTGAGCGTGAGCGATTTTGCAAAAAAACTTAAAAAATAAGAAAATGTGTCGAAAACGATTGAATCCGATCAAATTTAAAATTAAATCAAATTAGAATCGATAAAACACGTCGATTTCATAAAAACAGCAATTTAGGAGCAAAAATAATTTTTTTTGGAAACACACTTTCTCTTTCATTAGAACGTGGAGGAAGGGAACAAACCAGCCAGCAGCAACACAAAGTGCCATGAGCTGGTGGACGGACTATAGCTGTAGCCTAACACTGCACGTTTGTGAACTGAAAGTGCCCAGAAAGTATTATAGCGTCAACGTCACCGAATGAAATGCATTTGAAACTTAATTTGAGATGATTGACCTAAGGATTGCAGTATGCTTTTCAAATATTCAATCACAGTAACACACGGACATTGCACACTAAACGTCTAGAACGGGTATATCACAGACATAAAATACACACAACATCGACTGAATTTTCATACATAAAGGCTAACGCACGCTAACACACGGAAGTAAAGCTTCAAAACTTCAACTTCAACAGATATCGCATACGAACTTGACTCTCTTTGTAGACGAGATACTCAGATTGCATGAAATGGCTGGTCTTCCACTGACTTCGAGTCACTGGGCCGGCCTGCGGTACAACCACTTCGCTTTTATCCAGCTTCAACTTTGTGTTGCCTTTCGGGTCTGCAAAAAAACATGGAATCTTGAATCTCGTGATTTGATCTTGAGAATTGTGCCGCGATATGGGGCATCATATCATAACAATAGCCTACATATGACCAATACATTCGCACGTCCTCGCACGCTGCGTTTTCGTGCACGGTGCGCGATATCTTACATCTTTGTTGCTCGTGTGCTTTTTTGGAGCTCAACTGGCCCGAGGCGTTTGCTCGCGCTGACGAAGCTTGTCAGTGAGCACGGGCCAACCTAATCGCTGTTACGTAATCATCTGTTAATAAAAAATATCAGGAGTCGACATTGGTCGCATAACTGTATTGAAACATCACCTGGCTCGGTCTTTCCCTGTGCGACCACGCTGTCGTGCCCCTTTGGTGCGGCAGTTAGCGAACATTGATTGGTGGTCGTATGGTACTCTTTGCCCAGCGCCACTTCGTTCAGGAACATAATGCCGATGCGATCGTTGGTCGTGCCAACTGCAGAGGTGGGACCGACTTGGAAATGTGGAATGGTGCGCGGGGTTATTGTAGTTATGACATAAATATCGCTCTTGCAAAAAGTACAATGTGTATGGGTGATATTTTCGAAACGGTGTAAAAGGTGAGTTGGGTGTAAAGGTCGGCGTAAGCTCAATCGAAAGCTCGGTCGGTGTCAGCTCGGTGTAAACATGAAAACATTGCCCGCTGTTAACGTGGAATGTTTCATGTTTACACCGAGCTGACACCGACCGAGCTTTCGATTGAGCTTACACCGACCTTTACACCCAACTGAGCTTTACACCGTTTCGAAAATGCCACCCTATGTCGTAGAATGACAATTGAGATGTTGACCACGCACAGTACGCATGTTTCAACGCGCACATAGACAGGTTAACGTTTTTCGTGCTTTTTGGAAAATGCGCTTGAAACCTCTATGGGTGATATTTTTGAAACGGTGTAAAGGTCAGTTGGGTGTAAAGGTCGGTCGAAAGCTCGGTGTGAGAAAGTTCAGTGTAAGCTCGGCGTAAGCTTGAAACATTGCACGCTGAGCAAGCAGCAGACGCGCGTTTCTAAACGAATGGTCAACTTTTACAGTCTGCTGTGCTAATGTAGATCGTTTGTTTGCAATCTAGTTCATTTAAGCTGGTTGCAGAAACGTTTTAAAGGAATATTTTTAAGTTGCCTGACATTCCGCCGTGAGGCTATTGAGAAATTGAACATTCACTGACGGCGGTACCAAAAAAAATTGATGCCGCTAACTGATCGCAGCACGAATTCAAAACGGCTCCATAAAAGGTCACGAAATTTATAAATATCGTTTAAAAACGCTTGTGCAACCAGCCTAAACAAACAATATTGCAAACAGACGATTTACACTTGCACAGCAGACTGTCAAAGTTAACCTTTCGTTTAGAAACGCGCGTCTGCTGCTGGCTCAGCGTGCACTGTTTGAAGCTTACACTGAACTTTTTCACACCGAGCTTTCCACCGACCCTTACACCCAACTGACCTTTACACCGTTTCAAAAATATCACCCTATGAGTGGAATTTTCGAAACGGTGTAAAGGTCAGTTGGGCGTAAAGGTCGGTCGAAAGCTCGGTCGGCGTAGCTCGGTGTAAACGTGAAACATTGCCTGTTATTAACGTGGAATGTTTCAAGTTTACACCGAGGTCTATCACAGTGAGCTGTCGACTGAGCTTTCCACCGACCTTTACACCCAACTGACTCTTTCACCGTTTTGAAAATATCACCCAATATGTGTGCTGTCTGGTGTGGCATACATCTACGTTCGCCATAAAGACGAACAACGGGCAAATTTTCTGGTGACCAGTCAATGCTGACCGAATTGGCTAACACTTGGCGATAAAGGGATAATCTATCCTTCTGGTCACAGTGGTGGTCTTTGACTTATTCATATCCCGACGAGCGACGATCCCGGTCGGTCCGTGTTAATCAACAGAATCTGCTCACACGGACTGATTCTGGTCCGATCCAAAGAATTCTTCCATCCGTTCGTGATCAGCTTCATCAATCACCTTCTGTGATCAGCAAATTTCAGCCGACTCGGTTGATATTGATGATTATTGCGCCCAAAAAAAAATCCCTCGGTCCGTTTCTTTTCAGCGAACTCTGAAGTGTCCGCGAGTGTTGCACATCAGTCTTTGATGTGCGCCACATCACTCAGCTAACGTTTACACGGCACTAATATTCGTCTTACCGTATCCGGCGCTTTTGGCACATTCGCTGGCAAAATAGATGCCACGACCGACCCGCCCGCCGGAATGGGGCATGATGCGCAGACCCGACTTCAGTATCGCGGCGACCACGGCCACATTGGTGCCGTGCCACAAGAGCTTCTTGTTCGGCAGCTTGGCGTACGGCGCGTAGCGCGAATCCTGCAGCCGATGCAATAAATTGGTCAGAAAAGTCGTCACGGTGTCGCTACTCTTGGCTCCAACACGCTGGTCGTCAAACTAACGCAGCCAGACCAACGCATGGCAAATGTTACAGTCATCAACTCTTTGCTGCTGTGGGTGGTTGACGAAGTGACTTAACCACTCTTCATTTGACCCCCGTTATATTAGCCTTCTATTTTGTTACCAGCTACATACAGGTTTGTCCGCACACCAAACCGATACGATCTCACAGCTTCACGCACCCTCACCTCAGTGGCGCGATCCATTCTCCAGACGGCCATCAACTTGCTCGGTCCCCAGCCACCGCGAGTCGCATCGAAGTACTTCTTGACGATCTTGAAGTCGTTGTCTTTTTCGTTCAACAGTTTCAGATCGCAATTCAACATTTCGTAGTTGGCATCCAACGGATGTGGTGGCAGATCTTTGGCGGCGGCCGACTGAAGTAAAAATCTGATGTTTCAAGGGGCACAAAATAATTCTTACTAATAGCAAAATTTCATGCCTTTTTCTTGTCCTTCTCCTGTTGTTTCTTCAGCAATTCCTGCGCCAACTCAATGTCGCTCAACGTATTTAACATGTCCAACTTTTTTTGCAGGTGATCTTCATTATCGATCACCGTAGGTCGTTGGCGGCCGAAATCGTGCGGAATCACCTGAAATTCGGCTAGCTAGCTGATGTTTCGTTATTTTAATCTGACTTTAAATAATTCCGACTTTCAAAAAAGAAGGCATATAGTAACTCACCGTGTAGAATTCGTTGCTCAATTGTGTACAGCCGGCCGTGGAACCAGTGCGCAAAATTCGTTGGATCTTTTCCAGCACTTGAAAACCCTTGATGATTTGCATTTTGCTCAGTTTGCCCAGTGGCATCTTTTTCACGTCTGAAATCATAGTATCAAATGTGCAGATTATACTATTTTCGGAGCGTACCCTTTACAATTCAGGGCATATCATGATCCAAGCACCGACCGATTTCCATGTTTGCCATTGCGTTCTTGAACATGTCCTGATCGAGTATCAGGCGAATCAGCTCCTGCGTCTCCTTGTTCAACTTGCTCGGCTTGGTTTGTTGCAGTTTCGTGGTCACCTGTTGTTGTTGGTTTTTGAAATGGTGCGACATTATAATTCTATGGACAGGGTGCTCGTCCGAGCCCGGAATCTCGGGTCCTGGTCTGAGCCCGGAGTCGGACTAAAAACAGTGAACAATACTCACCGCATTGAACACCTGATTTGCGACAGTGTTCGACTGGTCTTCATCCTCATCGTCGCCGCTCACCTCGATCATCGTATATTTGCCTGATTTTGCAAGGGCAAGATGCAATGTTTCAAAAACATCAGACATGAATTTTGTATCGACTATCCACACACACCTGGGCTCGGCTTGAACTTTGCCCGATCCTCCCAGTCGTTTCGCGTTTTGTCCTTGAATTTCTTTTCGAACGCTTTGATCGCGTCGTCCGGTTTGGCGTACGGACCGAAACGTTGGTTTTGACCCGGCTCACCCTGAAAATCAAGCAAAATTGTGCCTGATTGATTCCAGTTATTGAACATAGTTTTCAGGAACATCACCAACCACTCGTCCCCAGCGCGTGAAGGCCGTGTATTTGCCGAAATCCTCGATCACTTGTATCACGTAGTATTTGTTGTTGTTGTTGCCGATGTTGGTCTGATTCAACATACAGCAGAAATCCTTGTATATCTGAACATAGACACTGATTAAATTCTGAATTGTGAACTAAATTTTTCAAAAAAGAGCTTCAGGTGAAAAGTAGCTTGATCTCATTTTTCGACCCGCACCTTGGGACTGACGCCTCCGAAATATTTGTCGACCTTGAATGATTTCTTTTTGCCCTTCTCAGCCGCTTTCACCGTTTTGGCCATTTTGTCGATGGCCACTTGCAGCGTCGACTGTTTTGCCAGTTTGGGTGGCGCTGAACTTTGAAAAAAAACTCGTTCAAACATCACACGCGTCCAAAACTCGTCCTGTCTCACAATTGACGGAATGGCAATTCCGTTATCATGCCCATTGGTGACCAATGAATGATAATAAATGTCACACACACAACCACTACTTTTTGTGCTTTCAATTATTCCACAATCACAATTATTCATTTACACTTCAATATTATTTTTTTCGGTCACTAACCCACGCCCATATCACTATCCTCCAGTCGTTTCACCAAGTCGGCCTTCTTGCCCCCATTATCGAGACCCCGTTTCGCGCACAACGCCTTCAACGCTGCCACCGTGAATGCATCGTAGTCGGTCGTGGCGACCGTTGCCGCTGCTGCCTTGCGTTTGCCCATGTTGGTTAAAGTTAATTGATCGGTATTTATGTATTGACTTTTTGGAGAATTTCACCTGAAACTGTCACCGCTCCTGTTTACCACTGTACAAACGGAAACGCTCCTGTTTACTACTGTACAAACGGAAACGTTTTTTTCTAGGTGTCGTCGTCGTAGTCAATTTGGCCCTGATCCCATGCAGAGTACTGATGTATTTCTCGCACTCATTTAGGGCTGCTTGAGCTGACGACAAATCAAATGGTCAGTTTGTTTAAATATGACTTCGTTTAAAACAACTTGGTGTCAGAAATCATGAGAATGTCAGAATGGATCTCTCCTCGGTAAACATGGTCTGCCCCGGACTAGACCTGCAACTGAAGTCAGGGCCTGTACTCAAGCAACGACGGTAAGTGTATACTTGTGTGGACATGAAGCTAGAATTGAGTCGATAACAGAGCCCATAACTCAGACACAATGCCTTGATTGCAGGTGTGCAAAAATGCACATGACCGAAAAAAGATAGTCAATAAACTGAAATTTTGTTCCTCCTTCAACACTCGCCACGCATACACATATGTACAAACGCACACATCTGCCCTTTATATACACAGTTTTGGTTTGTTGCTGTGGGTGACGTAGCGTCTGCGCACTTCAAACACGTTGCGGCAAGCCAGCCTAGTACTCCGACCAGTGCAGAGATACTAGCACCTTGTGTGCTCCAGCCAGTTTTTGTCGGCACATGTTTGCGATGACTATACCATGTATGGTATATGTGTAAAACCTCCTTTCCAAGTTGCAAGTTGAGTTTTTGAGAATACAATACAGTCACAAACTCAACCAGGCCGTATTTTAGCTTATCGCACCAACGGTTGGAGGTTGAATTTGTTCACTTTAGCTTGGATCTTATTATTCTGTGATTGGAGTTTGGCGAGTTTTGACCAGCATGTTGTTCACACCACCATGCAGCAGCTCCTCTGTGTGGAGCGACAAGCCCTGACTACCAAACGTACTGGAGTCTGTAACCGGCCCCAAAGCATATACATCTGGCATATATGTACATAAGGGCTAATCTAGGGGCCCGCACAGCGCATACGGAACACGGTAGTTTTGACGCAAAATATCTCCTCGGACCAGAGCGCGATTATGCACCATAGACTGACGGAGACACAGCTTCGGCTTGGCCTTTATTGAGCAGTTAGCTAATTATTGAGGTCTGCTAATTTAAACGCAGACAGCAAAGCAGGCATTGGGATAACGATACGGCCGAACCAGAAAACAAAGAGAAAGAATAGTATAACAACAAACCATACGAGTATACAGGGAAATGAAGGGCCAACGTAGAAAATATACTGTATGTGGCCGGAAGGACAGTGCGAATGGGCAGCATCACCAAAACATGGAAGCCAAGAAACAAACAACACAAAATGAATAGCGAAGAGAGCAAGCACCGCTTTGAAGTTCAATCATGCACATGCTGGTTGCAACGTACCCGGCGTTGGTGTGTATGTGTGATGTTCACTTGTCGTTGAATGTCGCTCGAAGACATTGGGAACAAGAAAGAAGGGCATAAACCTAGAACCGAGGATTGTGGGGGAGATTTGATTCTATGATTTTGAAAGTTGTTTTAAACGAAGTATTTAAACAAACTGACCATTGATTTGTCGTCAGCTAAGCAGCCCTAAATGAGTGCGAGAAATCATCAGTCTCTGCATGGGATCGGGCCAAATTGACTGCGCGACACTAGAAAAAAACGTTTCCGTTTGTACAGTAGTAAACAGGAGCGTTCCGTTTGTACAGTGGTAAACAGGAGCGGTGAAGCAGGTGAAATTCTCCAAAAAGCAATACAAAATACCGATCAATTAACTTTAACCAACATGGGCAAACGCAAGGCAGCAGCGGCAACGGTCGCCACGACCGACTACGATCCATTCACGGTGGCAGCGTTGAAGGCGTTGTGCGCGAAACGGGGTCTCGATAATGGGGGCAAGAAGGCCGACTTGGTGAAACGACTGGAGGATAGTGATATGGGCGTGGGTTAGTGACAGAAAAAATAATGTTGAAGTGTAACTGAATAATTCTGATTGTGGAATAATTGAAAGCACAAAAAGTAGTGGTTGTGTGTGTGACATTGATTATCATTCATTGGTCACCAATGGGCATGATAACGGAACCGCCATTCCGTCAATTGTGAGACAGGACGAGAGTTTTGGACGCGTGTGATGTTTGAACGAGTTTTTTTTTCAAAGTTCAGCGCCACCCAAACTGGCAAAACAGTCGACGTTGCAAGCGGCCATCGACAAAATGGCCAAAACGGTGAAAGCGGCTGAAAAGGGCAAAAAGAAATCATTCAAGGTCGACAAATATTTCGGAGGCGTCAGTCCCAAGGTGCGGGTCGAAAAATGAGATCAAGCTACTTTTCACCTAAAGCACTTTTTTTTTGAAAAATTTAGTTCACAATTCAGAATTTAATCAGTCTCCATGTTCAGATATACAAGGATTTCTGCTGTATGTTGAATCAGACCAACATCGGCAACAACAACAACAAATACTACGTGATACAAGTGATCGAGGATTTCGGCAAATACACGGCCTTCACGCGCTGGGGACGAGTGGTTGGTGATGTTCCTGAAAACTATGTTCAATAACTGGAATCAATCAGGCACAATTTTGCTTGATTTTCAGGGTGAGCCGGGTCAAAACCAACGTTTCGGTCCGTACGCCAAACCGGACGACGCGATCAAAGCGTTCGAAAAGAAATTCAAGGACAAAACGCGAAACGACTGGGAGGATCGGGCAAAGTTCAAGCCGAGCCCAGGTGTGTGTGGATAGTCGATACAAAATTCATGTCTGATGTTTTTGAAACATTGCATCTTGCCCTTGCAAAATCAGGCAAATATACGATGATCGAGGTGAGCGGCGACGATGAGGATGAAGACCAGTCGAACACTGTCGCAAATCAGGTGTTCAATGCGGTGAGTATTGTTCACTGTTTTTAGTCCGACTCCGGGCTCAGACCAGGACCCGAGATTCCGGGCTCGGACGAGCACCCTGTCCATAGAATTATAATGTCGCATGATTTCAAAAACCAACAACAACAGGTGACCGCGAAACTGCAACAAACTAAGCCGAGCAAGTTGAACAAGGAGACGCAGGAGCTGATTCGCCTGATACTCGATCAGGACATGTTCAAGAACGCAATGGCAAACATGGAAATCGGTCGGTGCTTGGATCATGATATGCCCTGAATTGTAAAGGGTACGCTCCGAAAATAGTATAATCTGCACATTTGATACTATGATTTCAGACGTGAAAAAGATGCCACTGGGCAAACTGAGCAAAATGCAAATCATCAAGGGTTTTCAAGTGCTGGAAAAGATCCAACGAATTTTGCGCACTGGTTCCACGGCCGGCTGTACACAATTGAGCAACGAATTCTACACGGTGAGTTACTATATGCCTTCTTTTTTGAAAGTCGGAATTATTTAAAGTCAGATTAAAATAACGAAACATCAGCTAGCTAGCCGAATTTCAGGTGATTCCGCACGATTTCGGCCGCCAACGACCTACGGTGATCGATAATGAAGATCACCTGCAAAAAAAGTTGGACATGTTAAATACGTTGAGCGACATTGAGTTGGCGCAGGAATTGCTGAAGAAACAACAGGAGAAGGACAAGAAAAAGGCATGAAATTTTGCTATTAGTAAGAATTATTTTGTGCCCCTTGAAACATCAGATTTTTACTTCAGTCGGCCGCCGCCAAAGATCTGCCACCGCATCCGTTGGATGCAAACTACGAAATGTTGAATTGCGATCTGAGCCTGTTGAACGAAAAAGACAACGAATTCAAGATCGTCAAAAAGTACTTCGATGCGACTCGCGGTGGCTGGGGACCGAGCAAGTTGATGGCCGTCTGGAGAATGGATCGCGCCACTGAGGTGAGGGTGCGTGAAGCTGTGAGATCGTGGCGGTTTGGTGTGCGGACAAACCTGTATGTAGCTGGTAGCAAAATAGAAGGCTAATATAACGGGGGTCAAATGAAGAGTGGTTAAGTCACTTCGTCAACCACTCACAGCAGCAAAGAGTTGATGACTGTAACATTTGCCATGCGTTGGTCTGGCTGCGTTTAGTTTGACGACCAGCGTGTTGGAGCCAAGAGTAGCGACACCGTGACGACTTTTCTGACCAATTTATTGCATCGGCTGCAGGATTCGCGCTACGCGCCGTACGCCAAGCTGCCGAACAAGAAGCTCTTGTGGCACGGCACCAATGTGGCCGTGGTCGCCGCGATACTGAAGTCGGGTCTGCGCATCATGCCCCATTCCGGCGGGCGGGTCGGTCGTGGCATCTATTTTGCCAGCGAATGTGCCAAAAGCGCCGGATACGGTAAGACGAATATTAGTGCCGTGTAAACGTTAGCTGAGTGATGTGGCGCACATCAAAGACTGATGTGCAACACTCGCGGACACTTCAGAGTTCGCTGAAAAGAAACGGACCGAGGGATTTTTTTTTGGGCGCAATAATCATCAATATCAACCGAGTCGGCTGAAATTTGCTGATCACAGAAGGTGATTGATGAAGCTGATCACGAACGGATGGAAGAATTCTTTGGATCGGACCAGAATCAGTCCGTGTGAGCAGATTCTGTTGATTAACACGGACCGACCGGGATCGTCGCTCGTCGGGATATGAATAAGTCAAAGACCACCACTGTGACCAGAAGGATAGATTATCCCTTTATCGCCAAGTGTTAGCCAATTCGGTCAGCATTGACTGGTCACCAGAAAATTTGCCCGTTGTTCGTCTTTATGGCGAACGTAGATGTATGCCAC
Source organism: Rhynchonema sp. JSB1_4 (assembly GCA_030248065.1). Taxonomy (NCBI): domain Eukaryota; kingdom Metazoa; phylum Nematoda; class Chromadorea; order Monhysterida; family Xyalidae; genus Rhynchonema; species Rhynchonema sp. JSB1_4. The sequence goes on along the minus strand of JASAMV010007953.1, from coordinate 1,677 downwards.
ACCAGACAGCACACATATTGGGTGATATTTTCAAAACGGTGAAAGAGTCAGTTGGGTGTAAAGGTCGGTGGAAAGCTCAGTCGACAGCTCACTGTGATAGACCTCGGTGTAAACTTGAAACATTCCACGTTAATAACAGGCAATGTTTCACGTTTACACCGAGCTACGCCGACCGAGCTTTCGACCGACCTTTACGCCCAACTGACCTTTACACCGTTTCGAAAATTCCACTCATAGGGTGATATTTTTGAAACGGTGTAAAGGTCAGTTGGGTGTAAGGGTCGGTGGAAAGCTCGGTGTGAAAAAGTTCAGTGTAAGCTTCAAACAGTGCACGCTGAGCCAGCAGCAGACGCGCGTTTCTAAACGAAAGGTTAACTTTGACAGTCTGCTGTGCAAGTGTAAATCGTCTGTTTGCAATATTGTTTGTTTAGGCTGGTTGCACAAGCGTTTTTAAACGATATTTATAAATTTCGTGACCTTTTATGGAGCCGTTTTGAATTCGTGCTGCGATCAGTTAGCGGCATCAATTTTTTTGGTACCGCCGTCAGTGAATGTTCAATTTCTCAATAGCCTCACGGCGGAATGTCAGGCAACTTAAAAATATTCCTTTAAAACGTTTCTGCAACCAGCTTAAATGAACTAGATTGCAAACAAACGATCTACATTAGCACAGCAGACTGTAAAAGTTGACCATTCGTTTAGAAACGCGCGTCTGCTGCTTGCTCAGCGTGCAATGTTTCAAGCTTACGCCGAGCTTACACTGAACTTTCTCACACCGAGCTTTCGACCGACCTTTACACCCAACTGACCTTTACACCGTTTCAAAAATATCACCCATAGAGGTTTCAAGCGCATTTTCCAAAAAGCACGAAAAACGTTAACCTGTCTATGTGCGCGTTGAAACATGCGTACTGTGCGTGGTCAACATCTCAATTGTCATTCTACGACATAGGGTGGCATTTTCGAAACGGTGTAAAGCTCAGTTGGGTGCAAAGGTCGGTGTAAGCTCAATCGAAAGCTCGGTCGGTGTCAGCAAGGTGTAAACATGAAACATTCCACGTTAACAGCAGGCAATGTTTCATGTTTACACCGAGCTGACACCAACCGAGCTTTCGATTGAGCTTACGCCGACCTTTACACCCAACTCACCTTTTACACCGTTTCGAAAATATCACCCATACACATTGTACTTTTTGCAAGAGCGATATTTATGTCATAACTACAATAACCCCGCGCACCATTCCACATTTCCAAGTCGGTCCCACCTCTGCAGTTGGCACGACCAACGATCGCATCGGCATTATGTTCCTGAACGAAGTGGCGCTGGGCAAAGAGTACCATACGACCACCAATCAATGTTCGCTAACTGCCGCACCAAAGGGGCACGACAGCGTGGTCGCACAGGGAAAGACCGAGCCAGGTGATGTTTCAATACAGTTATGCGACCAATGTCGACTCCTGATATTTTTTATTAACAGATGATTACGTAACAGCGATTAGGTTGGCCCGTGCTCACTGACAAGCTTCGTCAGCGCGAGCAAACGCCTCGGGCCAGTTGAGCTCCAAAAAAGCACACGAGCAACAAAGATGTAAGATATCGCGCACCGTGCACGAAAACGCAGCGTGCGAGGACGTGCAAATGTATTGGTCATATGTAGGCTATTGTTATAATATGAT